>CATIWQ010554420.1:0-13592 GCA_949673415.1 Euphorbia schlechtendalii | reverse complement strand
GTTCCCCGCGAGGGGTGACTAGCACCCTCGCGGGGAGCCCCGCGAGGGCTGCCAATGGCCCTCGCGGGTGTCCCCCGCGAGGGGTGGTTAACACCCTCGCGGGAGTCACCCGCGAGGGTGGCCAAAGCCCCTCGCGGGAGTTTCCCGCGAGGGGTGACTAGCACCCTCGCGGGGAGCCCCGCGAGGGCTGCCAAAGGCCCTCGCGGGAGTTCCCCGCGAGGGTGGTCTAGCACCCTCGCGGGGAACCCCGCGAGGGGTGGTTAGCACCCTCACGAGAGTCCCCCGCGAGGGTGGCCAAAGGCCCTCGCGGGATTCCCCCGCGAGGGCTGCCTCGCGCAGCTTTGCGCGAGGCTGTCTCGCACGGGCTGCCTTGTGCAGCCTCGCGCGAGACTCTCATGTCTTTTTTTTTTTTTTATTATATATATATATATTTTTTTTTTAGTTTAATAATTTAAATTGTCCGAGGAGGATTCCCATATGAAGATCGTCGGATGGTCGAAAATTGTGTGATTCGAGGATAAATTTCCCGAAAAGCCGTCATCATTGAACGCGCGAGCTGGTACAAAATCCCGTGCTCACAGCCCATTTTCCAGATGCTACAGGAAAGGAACTATCTCACTATCGTGCGAGCGGAAGGAATGGAGAGATAGGTCACCAATCTGATTGCTTAACCCATCAATGCTCTTCTGAAAGGCCTATGAAGTGCTTACATTCCTTGCCACCATGATATCTCTAGCTTCAACAGTGGTCCTGGTAAGGGCAGCAGCATACTTCTTTAATTGATCATCTACTTCATCAACAGCCTCATTATTCTGAGCAAAAGTGGTATCAGTGATCTTCTTGTGAGTATCTTCAACAGCCTTGAAGATCTCAGACCTTAGCTCCCTTTTTGAATCTGCAATGGCCTTAAGAGTTTCAGCTTTGAATTCATTCATCTGCTTAAGCAACTCATCAAGACTACCTTAGATTTTTCCTTGTTGCCACAGACAGAGAGCACTCCGAGTCCTGAGCATCTAGACTTCATTCTTCAACCCCATGGAGAATTTTATTGAAGTGCACTCAATAGTAGTCCCTAGAGTAGATATGACATCAGCTATCTGCCTCTGGAACTCTCCTTTCACCCCGCAGACTTCATCATGGATCATCTCCAAACCCCTTTCACCAATTTCCATCATCTCGTTCAGCTTTACCAAAGAATCTCTGATGTCAATGTAATTGCGGAGCCTAGTCTCCATGAGTGGCTACAGATGCATGATAAGCTCAGAACGAATTTGAGAAGGAAGAGGAATCTTGTCAACCCTTTCCATTATTATCTGCGCCTGCTCAGAGATAAGAGCTACTCTCTGGGCAAGTTGGCAGTTAAAGGGGGCAATTTTGATATCCATAACTGAATCATTGAGGTGAAGGGCCATTGTGAAGAAATCATCAAAAGTCTTCCCTATATGATGGAGGGACTTTACTGGAACAGTGGTGTCAGAGTTTCCTCCCTCAGCTATATCTCTAAACATCCATCCTCTACTACCGAGGAACTCATCTCCATAGATCCTCTGTTTTGAAAGTCTGGGAATAAGAGTTAGGGAGTTGTTTGGATTCACCAGTCCCCTTGGAACAAAGGGATGCTGCTGTTGCTGTTGCTGTTGATGAAGAGATGGTAGCTGCTGGTAGGGAGAAATTAGGTTGAGTGTAGTTTGAGACTTCTCTGACCCTTTTTTAACGTCTTCTTCTTCTTCTGTCACATCCTCCAGCAGAACCATCTCATGCTCCTTCTGATCTCCCTCATCCTTATCATCCTTCTCCATTATATCTTCTGGCCTAATGTTGTGTTTGGCAAATACTGAGTGGTCCATAGAAATAAATTCATCAACATGATCTGATGCTAATGGTTGAACACCCCATTCAACTATTACAGTCCTCTGAACTTCATCCTTTTTAAAAGCCGATAGGAACGGATCTTCCTCTGGCAGTTTCTCATTCAGCAGAGATTGCCCATCAGACTCTTCCTTCTCTTCTACTTTTTCCTCCTTCTTAGCCTCAGCAGCTTCCTCCTTCTTGGCCTCAGCCTCAAGCCCCTTAACCACCTCTTGAGCAATGGATGCTGCCACCACAAGAGGATCTTTGGTATTAGATGTTGGAGATCCTCCTAGTGTAGATAGGAATTTCTTAGGAGTTTCAAGAGTGGCTGAAAAGAGATGAATTGGATCAAACACAGCTTTCTATTGATCCAGAAGGGGAGACTATGGCTTCTTCTCTAGTAGGAAGTTTGTAAGATTGGCTACCTTTAGAGGGGCTGGACTTAGTACTGCTGGAAGAGCCCCTAAGGGCAAGTCAAAGTCTACTGAGGTCCCTTCCAAGACCTTTCCATCCACCTCCTCTAAGTCATCCTCCTCTGTCTCAGAGGTGCTCTTCTCCTTCATCTTTACTGTGAACTCCTCTGGAGCAGCCACACTCTTTCCTTCTGATAGAGCCCTCTTATATGCCTCCTCAGCAATAATATACTCTGGTTTATAGCCCTAATCATATCATCTTTTTTAGGATCATCTTCTGAGACAACGGTCTCGCCATAGGTTCTGGCCTTTTTTTCCTCCGCCTCTCTTCTTTTTCTTCGACCTTCTCCTCTTTCTCCTCCACTTTTTCTTCCTTCTCCTCAACCTTCTCTTCTTTCTCTTCAACCTTCTCTTCTTCTTCATCACTGGGGATAGCCATATCTGGATCAAATTCTCCCTTTCTCCTCTTAGTTAGAACACTAATTGACCTCCTATCCTCCTCATCATCTTCTGAGCTGTTCTGCTCCATGGGCCTAAGCACGTACTGATATATATTCATAAAATAGGTAATTCCTTGAGCTTTTCCTTCAATGACTTCAGTGGGAATTACCACATCCTTAGCAGCAAGTGCCTTACTTCTGCTGATTCGACTTCTTTTTGCCTTAGGGACCTCCTCCTGTTTCAGCACAAGCTCCCTTTGCCTCTTGGGGAAGATTTCCTCAACCCCTTTTACCCCTTCACCCTTCTTTGCAGCCCTCAACTCCTTCTCCCTTCTCTTCTTCATCAGATCCTTCTTCAAGGCCTCCTCCCTGTCTCACTTCATCCCAGAGTCTACCTTTTTATCAAAGGTTTCCTTCACATTTTCACTCCCCAGAGAGCCATCCTCCTCTGAGCAGTCTACACCACATGTAACCATAATTCTACTGATGAGATCACCAAGTGTGCATTTGTGGTGAAGCATGTGCTGCATTATGATTACTGGCCAGTTGACCTTCTTCTTCTCCACCAAGTGCACCAAGATACAGTGCTCATAGCTTGATACGACATTTGTGGAATTCATCTTCTAAAGAAGGAGATGAGCCATTACAAACTGCCAGTACCTTGGCTCTTGAGGCATGTGAGTACTGATCTTCTCACCAAACCATCCTTCTAGCATGAAGGCCTTTCTATTGTAGCTCGTGGAGTCCTCACATCCTCTCCTGAGAGCAAGACCTTCATCTTTCAGATTCAGTAATTTTACCAAGAAGGCGGGGTTAATGGTGATCTCTTTGCCTTTCACCACAGTTTTGAGCTCCTCCTCGCTCACTGTGCATTTTTTCAAGTTCTTGTAAAATTCAAGAACTATTGCTGGAAAGGTTGGCTCTTTTATCCTAATCCATGTATTAAAGTGATGAAATTCTATGGTTTCTTTATAGGGACTGGCTTGTACTAAGGATTTATCTTTGAGATATCTTTGAGAGATGATATTTGAGGAATTTGACCTGTATTGAACAGGAATAAAGGTCTTTTGAGGGATTTGGATTATTACTTGTTCGTTGGGGTTTTTGGAGGATCTTGGTCTCTTTAGTACCATTACTTGAAAAATGATGAAGACTTGAGAGAAATTTAGGGTATGAAAGAACTTGTTTGAACAAGAGATTGAGAGGGTTTTGGTAAAGTGTTTTGAAGTTTAGCAATGTTTCATATTTATATGCAGGATTCAGAGGGGTAAAACAGTAAAAAGGGATGGTCATTAATGTTGACGGTTTCTGTATTTACCGTTTACTTTTTTTTATGAACCATTAGAGGTGTAACTGACGGTAGAATGTGAACATTTTTACCCTAAGGATCGGGCTTGGGATTCAGGTTTTTGAATTTTGAAATTTTGAGCGCTCCGTGTGCTAATCTTTCTGAGTTATACTCCTTCTGTGACATTCATTACTTCTGATATGATTATTGTTTTCTGAAGAGTCTCTTATGAGAGTTGATCCATCTTTTGAGGGAATGACTTTGTCTTCTGAGCTTTCTTCACACTGGATTACTCATTTTAATTTCTCTTCTAAGAAAAGCAAATTGGTCTTTGCTCAGAAGTTTGGTAAAGATGTCTACTCTCTGGTCTTCAATAGAGATGTAAACTAATTTTACATCCTTCTTAAGGACATGGTCTCTTATGAAGTGATGTCTAATATTAACATGCTTCATTCTGCTATGCTGTATACGATTCTTTAATAGATCAGTCACGTCTTGTTGTCACAAAGGATTTCTATGCATTCACTTTTGATTCCATTATCTTCTAGCTGTTGTTTGATCCATAGAACTTGAGCGACACAGCTTCTAGTTGCCATGTATTCTACTTCAATGGTAGACAATGTTACTAAGGTTTGTTTCTTATTGTACTAGGATACAATGCAGTTTCCCAAAAAATGACATCCTCCAACAGTGCTCTTTCTTTCTAGTTGATCTCTTCCATAATCTGCATCGGTGAACCCTTTTTAGTGAGAAATCGCCATTATTTAGATACCATAATCCGGCTTCTATGGTTTCCACTAGATATCTTAGAATCCTCTTAACTACACTCAGATGTGATTCTCTTTTATCACTCTGATATCTTGCGTAGTAGCATACTACGTAATGAATATCAGGTCTGCTTGCTATGAGATATAGTAGAGAACCAATCATTCCTCTGAACAGCTTCTGATCAACCTTCTTTCCTTTTGAGTCTTTGCTGAGTATGGTGTTGGAAGCCATGGGAGTTGACATCTCTCTTCCATCTTCCATGCCAAATTTCTTCAGAATCTCCTTGGTATATTTGGATTGATTAACGAATATTCCATTTAAACATTGTTTAATTTCCAGACCAAGAAAGAAGGTTAATTCTCCCATCATAGATATCTCGAATTCATTCTTCATTTGAGAGCTACATTCTTTACACATCTTTTCATCAGTGGCCCCGAAGATGATATCGTCAACATAGATCTGAACGAGGAGTATATCTTTGTTCCTTCTTTTGATGAATAATATGGTGTCTATCTTACCTCTGATGTATCCTTTTGAGATAAGAAAGTTTATAAATCTCTCATACCAGGCTCTGGGAGCCTGTTTCAGACCATACAGTGCTTTCTTCAATTTGTAGACATGACATGGATGATTTGAATCTTCAAAGTTAAGAGGTTGCTTGACGTAAACTTCTTCTGAGATGAATCCATTTAGGAATGCACTTTTTACATCTATTTGGTATAGCTTAAATCCCATATGGGATGTAAAGGCGCAGAGGATTCTGATTTCCTAAAGTCTTGCTACAGGTTGAATGTCTCGTCATAATCAATTCCTTCTTGTTGACTGTATCCTTAAGCTACTAGTCTAGCATTGTTTCTGACCACATTCCCTTCTTCGTCGAGCTTATTTCTAAATACCCACTTAGTGCCAATGATGTATTTGTTCTTTGGCATTGGGATAAGATCCCAGACTTCATTTCTGGTGAACTGATCTAATTCTTCTTGCATGGCCATCATCCACCTCTCATCATGTTCTGCGTCTTCAAATTTCTTTGGTTCTATGATAGAGACAAATGCTGGATAACTTATCATTCTACTGAGTTATCCTCTGGTAAGAATTGGATTCTGAGGTGCATCAAGAATCAGTCTTTCTAGATGGTCCTTCTTGGTTCTTGTTTCTTTAGGTAGGTCATGATGAACAAGGACCTCTTTTAATTCTGGAGGATGTTCTTCATCTCCATGTTCTGAGAACCTGATCTCAGATGGTTCATCCTTTGTTGATGTTTCTCCTTGGGTTGACTCAGAGGGTTGTTTATGTGAGACAGAATCTCCATCTTCCTCTGAGCCTCTTCTTTTTCCTACATGGTCAGTTTCATCAAAATCTACATGTACTGACTCTTCTAATGTTGCTGTTCTCTTGAAAAAGACTCTATAAGCTTTGCTATGTGTTGAGTAGCCAAGAAAAATTGCTTCATCAGCTTTAGGATCAAATTTTCCTAGTTGTTCTTTATTTTTTAGTACAAAACATTTACACCTAAATGCTTTAAAGTACCCAATTTTAGGTTTTCTACCTTTCAAAATCTCATAGGGAGTTTTATCAATTACTGATCTAATGTTCACCCTATTCAGTATGTAACATGCAGTATTGACTACTTCTGCCCAAAAATATTTGGGAAGGTTGTTGTCACCGAGCATAGATCTGGCCATTTCAACTATGATTCTGATCTTCTTCTCAACAACCACATTTTGTTGGGGGGTGTGAGGAGCAGAGAAGTTGTGCTCAATCCCTCTGGCCTCAAAGAATCCAGCAAATAGTCTATTTTCGAATTCTCTTCCATGATCGCTTCTTATTTTGGAAAGAAGGACTCCTTGTTCAACCTCAATTCGTTACATAGTCTGGAGAATCCTTCATAGGCTTCATCCTTACTAATTAGTAGAATAATCCATGTATATCTGGAATAATCATCGACTATAACCATAGTATATCTGTGTCCACCCATGCTCATAGGCAGTCTAGATGAACAAGTTCTAGGACTCTTTTAGTGGAAAATTCAAATTTAGACTTAAAGCTCTTTTTGAATTGCTTCCCATATTGACATGAGTTACACAAATGATCCTTTTCGAAGTTTAAGCTTGGCTGAACCTCAATAAGTTTCTATTTGACTAATTTGGTCAGAAGGTTCATGTTAGTATATCCTAACCTTCTATGCCATAGCCATGACTCTTCTTCTTTGATCATTAAGCATATATCTTTCTTTGATTTGTCATTTAAATTAATTATGAATACATTATTGACTCTGGGAGCATATATCAAAGTTTCATTTGACTTACAGTCAATGATGGAGTATCCTTCTGAGTCAAAGATGACTTTTCTTCCTTGGTCACGTAGTTGAGCGACACTCAGAAGATTGAATTTCAAGCCATCAACAAGAGAGACTTCTTCAATTTTGATTTCTGATCCAATGGTTCCTTTGCCAATGATCTTTCCCTTCTTGTTGTCTCCAAAGCTCACATTTCCATATCTTTTACGTTCTAACGAGATGAATGATGTTTCATCTCCTGTCATATGTCTTGAACATCCACTGTCTACATACCAGATTTGTTGACCTTCTATGGATCTACGACTTACCTGTAAAAGTAAATGGTTAGAATCTTCGAACCCAGTTTCCCTTGGGTTCGGGTGCATCATAAGTTAGATCTGACCAATCATAAAAAATTATAAAAACCATTCTTATATCTACACATAGAAGTTATATGATTCTTCAGTACACAAAAGTTATAGAAGATCTTTGCAGCTTCTCTGGCCATTTCTTTCTACAGAGTTCTGGGAGATGGGAAAAGATCACAGGGTTCCTTGATTGGTTGCCTCTGAGGTATAACTCTTCTTCTGGGATGGGGATTTCTCTGAGTCATCTTCTGATAACCTCCTTTCTTATGACTACTTATGCCATACCTATATCCATATTCCTTAAAGCTCCTTTGCCTGGGAGCTAAGGATTTACCTTAATATATCCTTTGTTAAAGATGTTGGTTCTGAGGGACATTTATCTTCCGATGATGCTTCTTCTCCTGAGGATGATCCTTCTTCTGAGGAGGTTCCTTCTTCTGAGATTTTGATTTTCCAGGTAGAGTTATTTTTCCTAATAGATTACCTTCCACCAACATTACTCTTCTACTGAGGTTGGTTGCATTGACTCCTACCAGAATTAGTTCTTTCTTAAGCTTCTCAACCTCTGCTTCAAGCTCTGATTGTCTCTTGCGAATATCTTTGGTGGAGTTATCTCTTGCTATATCTCGGATACAAAATTCTTCAAAATCTTCTTCCAGAAGCTTCATATGTCTCTTGTTTTTCTTAACCTGCTTATAGATTTGTGCAAGTACTTGTATGATTTCATCAGGAATATTGAGTTTAGAATTTACCTCATCATTAACCTGAGATTTTCCCTCTGATGATGAGACTTTCTTTGTGCTGCTATGCCAGGATTTAACTATTGGGTACATGCCATCTGCAGCCATGAAGCATATTTGTGCGGTCTCTTCATTCTCTGAAGACTCAGCAGTGCTCTCATTTTCGCTCTCACTCCATGTTGCCACCATAGCCCTCTTTCCTTTGTCCTTTCTTAGCTTCGGATAACTGGACTTGATATGTCCTTCCTGGTGACACTCAAAACAAGTTATAGGTTTTTGATTTTCACCTTTGATTTTCTCTTCAGACCTTCTGAACTTGCTCTTTGAGAAGTCCTTCTTCTGGAAGTCTGATTTCTGAGAGAAATTTCTTTTCTTCTGAAACTTTTGAGGAGTCCTTGAACTCTTCTGCATGAACTTCTTGAATCTTCTGGCCAGTATAGCCATATCTTCATCATCCTCTGACGAGCTTTCATGAAATTCTTCTACTCTTAGGATTATTGCCTTCTATCCTTCAGACCTTGCCTTTTCTTTCTTCGAAAAGCTCTGCATAGAGATCTCATGAGTGATTAAGGAACCAATGAGTTGATCATACCTATAAGTAGTGAGATCTTGAGCTTCTTCTATGACAGTCTTCTTAGCTTCCATTTCTCAGTTAGGCTTTTGAGAGTCTTCTTCATCTGCTCCTCTTCTGAGAAATTCTTTCCCAATCTTTTAAGCTCGTTGATGATATTAGTGAATCTTACATTCATGCTTGATATTGATTCTCCTTCTTCCATTTCAAATAACTCATAGAGACGAAGGTTTTGGTTGATCTTGGATTCTTTGACCTTATCTATTCCTTCATATGTCACCTCAAGCTTTTTCCAGATCTCCTTGGCACTCTCACAGCCTGAAATCTTATTGTATTCTACAACATCTAAAGCATAATGTAAAAAGTTAATGGTTGTTGCATTACTTTGTAGTTTCTTCATGTCAGAATTATTATATTCACTTTCTAGTTTAGGAGACTACCCCATCTACAATCGATGTAGGAATGTATGGACCATTGGCAATAGCAAGCCATGCATACATATCCTGATATTGTATGAAATTTTTCATTCTGTTTTTCCAGAATATGTAATTCTGTCCAAAGAACAGTGGGGGTATAGACATAGACAACCCTCCTCGGAGTATCTGTGTGGTCATGTTTCCAAACAAATGTTTCATGCTGTTTTCACCCATTTTAATCTTTTACTCTAGATTTGTTAAATTTGTTTTTGAGTTCTAGCTCTGATACCAATTGTAGGACCTAGTAGGGTGATATAATAGGTCAGGGGGGGTGAATGACCCTTTTTAAATTTTCACTTTACTTTCAGAAGTTAGTAGAATTCTAGCTTCTGAAATGTATTATGAGTAAATCTGTGATACTCGGAATCCCCTTTTTAACTAATTTTAAAATAGTAAATTGCACAAAGTAAAGCTGAGTGAAAGAAATTGCAACCAGGGATTTTTATCCTAGTTCAGCTTCTGCCTAATCTAGTCCTTGAAATCTCTTGTCCAAGATTTAATTCACTAATGGCTTTTCTTCTGGTGAAAAGCAAACCCTTTACAACTTGTGATTGAAGTTCCTTCCAATAGTCTGGCCTATGATGAGCTATACCAATACAGTAGTACCGTCCTTCTGTATCTAAGGCTCTGAGCTTCTTCTCTCTTAAGTACTTTCCTTATGAGATTGTCAAGCTCCCTCACACTAACTTACCCTTAGCTTAGTGTGATTTACAACAGTTTTATAGAAAAATAATTTTTGTGAGCATCTGAACTTTGTTTCAGTTAACTAAAATACAAACAAGTAAAATTTGAATGTTTGCTAGAAGAAGATTGCAAGTGGTATTGAGAATTTTGTTCACTCTTAAATTCCTTTCGTTAATTCGGCAACCTTCTTCAATGGCGGAAATCATCATTTTATAGAGGGAGGGGATGTTTCCGTTGATTTTAGACCGTTGCCAAGAAATCTGCCGTTGTATCTCAATCTTGTTTCCGTTAGCAATCCGTTAGAGTAGCTCGTCCAATTTTGATCTGCACCATGCTGTGTCAGGTTGATTTGGGGACCCACTTTGTACGGCGGATGCAGATCAGAATTGCAGAATTGTTTTTGTTCCTGATTTTGCAACAAACTTTGTCTTGTAGTAGACTTGGGGACAGAGCGCATGGCGGCATTAAATACAAGGTCAGCTTTCTTGACTTTTAGCACTGAAAGACAAAGTTGACTTTTGAGGTTCATCAGAGGGGTCTCTTGAGGTTCCGAGTCTTGAATGTTCTTCTGATCTTTAATTGCTTCTGAGAATCCACAGCTCTACTGACGTATCCTAGTGCTTCTGAGAAACTTACTTCTGAATTCAGAACTTACAAAACTTAATTAATCTAGCTCCAGAATCTAACACACACTTTTAATTGGATATTGCAAATTTTATGAAATGTGTCTATACCAATTACCAAGTTAACTTATTAGTAGTTTTCTTAAAAAAAGTTAATTAGTAGTTTTCTTAAAAAAAAAGTTAACTTATTAGTTCTAACACCATTGTAAATTGTAATATGTAAAATTCAGATTAAAATATGTTCACATTAACATGTGTCATTTTTCAATTTATTTTGCTTTTTTGTTCTCTCATGCAAATTGCAATGTGTCAGGAAACTAGTTGAAAGACGTGAATGAGTACACTAATTATAGGACAACAGATTTTATCCCATCAAAATGGCAAAAAAACAAAATTACTTTTTTGTAGCAAATTATTGGTATGGGTTTTAAGTTGTTAAAAGTAGCTCTAAAATCGTGAAAATAAATTTAATACTAATAATAATAATCATTAAATGAATAGCATGACCTGCAAATAAAGTCATATGGGGGAGGAATAGGTTTGAACTTTACGACACATGATTATCCAACCCGGCCGGTCCCTCGAATCGGTGAAGGTAGAGGAATAAGGGTCAGTAGATAAAACGAGATTGAAATGAGATTCAGCCGATCTAGATAGATACGTTAAGGGTTATTAACAAATTAGTTGCTTTGTATTTAAAACTTAAACTATACATGGTAAAAATACAAAAAATATAAGATAAAAATACAAAGGGAAGCAATAAATAAAGCAAAATAACAACATGTAATTATAAAAAATCAAAATTATTGATTATGGGATTATTTAATAATTCAAATATTAAGTTTCTAAACCAGTTTTTGTAACTAATAAAAAATAGAGTGGTACAAATAAATATTTAAACTTGTTACTTTACAAATTAATTTTGAAATTAATTAAAAATAAGATAAGAGAGCACCAGATTCATTGAAGTTAATTTTAGTAAATATTTAAATAGTTCATGGCATTTTCTCGGTGAAATCTTGTTATTATGCATTGCTACAACAGACCCGTATTATCTCGCTTCCCTCAAACTTTACTTCGAATATTTGGAAAGCTATTTGGGACATTCAAATCCCACCAAGAGTTCAAATTTTTATGTGGAAAATTGCGACTCATACTCTTCCAACGCTAGTTAAATTACGGCACAGGCATGTTCAAGTGGAGCTTATATGCCCCCTCTGTGGAGACGCCATAGAAACGGATTTCCATGCATTTATCAGCTGTCCCCTTGCGCTGATAGTGTGGAATGAATTGTACGGGGAAGGTTGGCCGAATCAAATTAGCTCTCTGACCGATTAGTGGACTTGGATCCAAAGTAAAGGAGCTGAAATGGAGGCCAAAACAATTTGTTTGCTCTGGGCTATATAGAGCAGGAGAAATCATTTCGTGTGGAATAATAAAATGCGTCCGGCTCCACAGGTTCTTCAACATGGCTTGGGGTTCCTTGCCGAATGGAAAGCAGCAAATCTTAAACAACATCAAGCTGCCTCTGGCCCCCCTAGCAGATGGAAACGTCCTCAAGAGGGATGGTTAAAGTGCAATATCGACGCAAGTTTATTTGACGGCGGAAATGTAATAGGCCACGGGTGTATAGTACGAGACAACATGGGAAGAGTTATTGTGGCGAGAGCCATCATTCTTCAGGGAGGAGGTGATCCATTTACTGCAGAGGCTTTAAGTTGTAAGGAAGCTCTTAGTTGGCTGAAGGAAATTAGCCTAGATCATATTTGTTTAGAGTCCGACGCCATGAACGTAGTTAACGCCATCAACAACAATTTGCCTTTTGCTTCTCCTATTGGTTTAATTTTTTCAAATTGTCAAACTCTTTCTAGACACTTTTCTTTAATAAGCATTAATTACGTTCATAGGTCTGCGAATCATGCTGCGCATTTATTAGCTAGGGCAGCTGGTTCTTCGACAAGTAGGGGGTTATGGTTTCATTCGTGCCCACCTTTGATTAGAGCTGTAATTGCTTCTGATTAATATCAATAACGTTTTCACCAGTAAAAAAAAAACAACGCTAACATGTTTTTTAAATTTATCATTGATATCATGAAATACTCGAAAAAAATTAATTAAATTGCTACAAGTCAAGTCGTCGTCGTTTCAGTTTTCCAATTTCCTGATGGCAATGGCGATGATTGTCAAATGAACTGAGTATAAGGTCTTTCAGCAACTTCCGAATAGGTAAGAAACGTTTCGTATTCGATTCGAATCCTTCTTCACTTTCTCTCTCTTCTCACACCAACACCGCCTTCTCTCTCATATTGTTTCTTGGTTCCTCCCATAGGGTTAGGGTTCACTAAAGATTTTAGAAGAATATAATTATGCTACGTTCAATTTCTTATCCTCTCTCCGAATTTATGAATTTTTCCTTTGAAGACCTTTCTAGGTTAAGCATGGCTTGATACTGCCTTTATCTGGCAATTATAATTATAACCTTTGCGTGATAGCTCTTTTTATTCATTCCTCTCCTTTGGGTTCACTGTTATTCTTATCGAAGTATGCTTCTTCTCTCTTTTTTTGATTCTCAATCCCGTTTGCATAATTTTCGATGCTTCACTTGATTTGTAGCTTGATCGAGCTTATTGTTATAGGTGCATGTATCGGGTGTCCAATCCGGGTGTTGTTGTTTTTGTTCTGGCGTTGACTATGAATATTGCAAGGAGAAGTTTTGTTAGTTTTTCTTTTTTACTTGATTATTAGTGTTGGGATGAAACTTTTAGTATGTTGGGAATATAGCTGACAAGTTTTGGTGGTGCACACCTCGAAAATTATTACTTTTGTGGACAATTGTTTTAATTGAGATGTGGTTAATGGTTATGCTTTGATATCTGTATTTTCTAATAAGAAATTTTGTGGATACTTTATGCTGTATTCCATGAATGATTACTTGGTGTGTGATGATATGCATAGCCTGAAGTGTAAGTTCTGATTTCAGGGGTGGCATTCCTAGGATGGAAATGTATAATGTTTCTAGAAATGGAAATGCAGAAAACTATTTGGTACTTGGAACTATGTATTTGTTTTACATCTTCCAATGACAATCACAC
>CATIWQ010554382.1:0-13750 GCA_949673415.1 Euphorbia schlechtendalii | reverse complement strand
CTAGGATGTTATTCTTTGTGAATATCGAACAAACGAATATTGAAGAATGAAAAATTTTATTGATAAGTGATTTGCAATTACACTTATACAACAATCGCTCGAATATGTAGAGAAATCTAGTGATCGAAATAAGGTTCGAATCACTTATACATTTTCTCGCCAACTTAGAATGAAATGAAATCTACACGATTTTCACACATATATACCCTCTATGTCACATTAAGTTCCCACACACCATACATGCCATGAAAATGGTTGAGTTTGGAGCCCTATTTATAGAGTATGAAGGGTTGCGTCTATCCAAATGAAGAGTTATGTCCATTGGTGAAAGATTGCATCACTTCATTGTGATTAGTTGAATTGGGTTGATCTTATCCACAATGGAAAGGCACCTTTTCATGATTGGTTGACTTCCAAAAGGTGTCTTATCATTTAGCGGTTGATGGCAGTTGATCGTTCTTATCCGACGATTGGCAGTTAAGAAGAGTTTACCAAAAAACCGTCAAAGTCGCGTCCGCAAAGTACATGTCGTGACCATGAATATTTGGTTGGTAACTTTCTATTCTGAAGAATACTAAGTCATGACCGCGAATGGTTATCGCGACCGTGAATTATGTTTTTCTTTATAATCCATCTTGTAATTTTGCCGATCTTCGACAGCTTCGATCCTAAGCCAAATCATTAAGTTCCACACATCTGTTTGCACCTTTTTCACTCTTTTTTCATAGATTTCCAACTTTAATCATTTTACTTCCAAGATTTACCTAGTTACTGCATTTTCATAAAAAAACAACTACATACCACTTGAAATCTTTTATATGAAGTATAAAAATGACTTAAACTATAGTGTTTAATGTGTAAAATTATCATGATAATAAGTGTAATTATACACTTATCAAATATCCCATGTGCTAACCTTTGTGGATGAAAGTAGTTTAGGATAGATGTATGTTAGAGTTTAATTTCCTTCGGGTATCGCATATATCAAATGTAACATTTGTTAGATATTGATGTATTTAGGTGATTTGTAAATCCCTCATCCCAAGATGTAATTAATCCCATAGATTAGGTTCATTTACTTTCCTACATGTTTACTTTCTCGCACTTTATTTTTAGCTTTCTGCATGCACGCTAAATAACCAAAAATATAAGTTGAAAACATCTAGATTGAATCGAAATATCATAAGTGTGGTTTCCAAATTAGAATAATGTTAACTCAAATAATGACGAAGTAAGTAAATCATCCCGGATCTGAATCTCTAAACTATGGTACTGCTTAAGCTTAACGGATCTAAGTTGTACCAAATTTTCCCGGAAGAGCTAATCTGGGTGGCGACTCTGAGTATTATGGGCTAGAGATTCTATCTCGAGTCTATTAAACTTGTTACACGAATAAGTTCCTTTCTTTAAACTTAAAAACACTTATCTTTCAAATCGGGAAAACCCCCACTCCCCATCTCACAAGGCAGACGCCTTGCACCAACCGCTCAAGTTGAATGTCGTTCGCTCACACCTCCCCCACAACTTCATCTTCTAGATTAGCCATGCTATCAAGATTGAAAGTTGCACGTTGAACTGAATCTGAATCGAAACCCGAGTCTTCACTTGAGTTAGTGTACGGAACCCCCTCCAAAGTGGCCACGATCAGAGAAATGCGTGCTAAGCGATGAGTAAGCCTTTTCTAAGTCCCCCCTTTATACATGAGTAGAGGATCAAACCATGCGTGTAAGATTCGTGATGCGATTCATGATGTGAAAAATGCATGAGATGTTAATGTTATGGCTGCATTCACAAGGGGTTAACGTGCCATGATGTGAAATAAAAAATATGTTAGTTAATCCATTTGAAACAAACAGGTCAATCGTTAGATAAAATGAAATAGGTGAAAATGAAAATCATGCCCCTAGAAATGGATTTGAGGTCTGTGTGATTTCCATGTGATAACGTAGTATGAATAGTGCAAATGAGGTGACCCTTTTACCCATGTGTAATAGGTCACTAATTTGAGATTTCGTATTGTGACTAGATCTCACGGAATGAGGAGGTCAAATTGATTTCGAGGTAAGCAGTGCGACATACCCTGATGAAATTGAATAAAATTAAAATAAGATGAAAATAACTACCATATGTAGCTATTAAATGAATGATTTGGTTATGTGTCGAATGTCTAGTGGACATCATGTAAAAATTTGGGTATAAAGGTATGTTTTTCCTATAAGGGCTAAGAGTCGGACATCATTTGGACATCATCCTAAAAAGGACAAATGATGTTTCATGATTCTAATTGGTTTCATGTTGTCGTAGGGTGACACGATCTCGGGAGTCAATTAATCCTAAGTATGTGTGACACCGATTTGGTGTCATGATGATGCAAACATGCTACATCCATTTTACATTTTTTCAACATTATGAGTGTGTACGTTTATGTATCTACACTAAGATTCGTGGCTAGCATGACACATTTGTACAATGCATGATGAATCGAAAGTAGTAAACACGTAGCAGATAGCATGCAACATCCAACTTCCAACCATACAGTAGAGTTTTTAGCTAGTCTCTATCCTAAGTTTGGTTCATCTTAGTAATACGAGGATACTAAGGAGCGCACCTGCAAGAAAAATATAATGCATGATCGTTTATTGGGTAACACCCTAGGGAAAATGCATATGGCTTATTTACATGAGGTTGCTAATGTAGAAGATTCTTATTGCACTAAAATACACTCCAAGCCTCTCCCCAAATGGGTTCTAAAGAGGTAGGTACATGCGATATGGCAACAAGTGCTCCACCTGCTCAAGTACTATCTTTTCTAAAGGAGGCAGATCAGTACAAGAGAAAGCTTTGAGGTAATAGGGTACCTTGGACTTGAGGGCTAATCCCCTCTATTGCAACGCGATATAATGAATATGACATAATTAAGAAAATACGAAATAATGTGATCAACAATTTTAGGCACTTATCCAAGATCTAAAACCTTTTTTAAAAAAAGTTTAAGAAAATATACCTAGTAGAGTCGCCACTATGAGCGGATGACATGGAACCGATGGGCCGAGAGCGAGCGGAGATGAGAGGCACAGTCCACCGGGGTGTTTTTTTGAAAATAAAAGATCGGGTTAAGAACCTGAACGGTTTGAAAGAGAAAGCGAAAATGATTTAGATCATCACAACCCGAATCCGTTGTCTCTTAGTGTAGAGTCGCCACCTAGATTAGCTCTTCCAAGAATTAAAGTCTTGTGAAGCTAAACGTCTGGGGACGGCCCACCAAGACACAAAGATTCGGGTTCGGGATAAGTTGCTTACTTCTTGTTGGATCACATAATATTACATCTACAGAAAACCGTATTTCTTAATTATGCATATTCGCACTTAATTCATTTTCGTGTTTATAATGTATGATTTTACGCGCATGCGAAAAGCAGTAAATCCATACATAAAGCAGTAAGTAAATGCGAAAAAATAAAGATTACAAATTACATAACCTCGGGGGATGCAACCACCCGCTTAATCTATTAATTACATTTCTTTAAAATATTTGCAATACCCGAAGGAAAATAAAATCCTAGGCATGCATCTAACCTAATCTACCTGCATCCACAAATGTTAGCACAGGGTATAACACAACATGAATATTTACAAGTATATTTGTTTTGATTTTGGCCAGTGTGGCCTAATTAAAACATCGAAGATTGAAATTCTTGTTTTAGGAGAAAAACGATTCATTTTATTTACAAATATGTTGTTCATTTTTAATTAGTGAAAATGATCACATGACAAATGTGAGGTCTATTATCCGGGAATAATTTTAATTCCCTTCGTAGGGGTATTATAACATGTATTTAATTACAAAATTCTCACAATTCAATAAATTAAAAGGAGAGATAAAGATTAAAAGAAAATTAAAATAAATAAAATGAAGATTAAATAAATAAATAAATAAAAAGAATAAATAAAATAAAATTCAAACAATAAAATAAATCCTAGGTCGATGACGAAAATCGAGTTCGTCTTAGAATTTAGGAGGAAAAGCAAAATAAAATATCATAATATAAAATATAGGAAAAGCAGCTCTAGGAACTCAAAGGCTTACCCTTTTGTTGCGAATCTAGTTCGACGAATCCGCTTGATTTTTGGGAGTGCTCATCATTCTTTTTGTTTGATTTTGTATGAAAAATAAAGGTTTATTTATTTTAAAAATAATCAGACTCGAACTCTAAATTTGTTTTTGATCCGAAGATATCTGAGGATTTTTTATCAAAAGATGAAAGAAATTGATTTAAAAATAATTAAATCCGGAATCCAAACGTGTTTTAGACCCGAAAATAAACAAATGATTTTTTAAAGAAAGATGAATAAAAGTAGTTG
This sequence comes from Euphorbia schlechtendalii, assembly GCA_949673415.1. NCBI lineage: Eukaryota > Viridiplantae > Streptophyta > Magnoliopsida > Malpighiales > Euphorbiaceae > Euphorbia > Euphorbia schlechtendalii. Next base: position 9,388 of record CATIWQ010554382.1, on the reverse strand, counting down.
TCAAAAAGTCGGAATTGTTTCCTTAAGAAAAATATTTTTCAATGAAATTTCCTCAGTCTTTGTCAAGAAAGAATTGTTTTTTTTGTAAAATTTTTCCTTTCCCCTTTTTTCCACGGAAAATTCTCCCTATTTATAGACGGAATTTTTCCGGTACCATTTAATAGTACTATTTAAATGATATCATTAAATGGTATTATTTCTTTTTTTTTCATTATGTATTTGGATTATATTGTGGTATTATTCAAATACCATTTTTATTTCCTATCTATATTATTTTTTCCTATTTTATTATATCTTTTTTATTTCTTTTATTTCCTTTCTTTTTTTTATTCCTTTTCCTTTTATTTCTTTTTTATTTCTTCCTTACATACATACATACATACATACACACACACACACATATATATATATATACATATATATTCTTCTTAAAAAACAATTTAATTAAATTATTTCGAACTCTTAAACATTTATTTAAGTCCTTAAAAATATTTTAAGCCCTTATGTTTTCACTTAAGGCTTTTAAATATTCTTTAAGGTCCTAACTATTTATTTAGGGACTGAAATATTTATTTTTTACGAGTAGAGCTCCCATTTGAAGATCATCGCACAGTAAAAAATTATGTGATTCAAAGATTAAATCTCAAAAAACCATCATCATCGAACACGCGAGTTGGTACAAAATCATGTGCTCACACACAGTCTCTCCTCTTGTGTTCTCGGACACTCAGATTTAGAAACGTTAATCCCGTGAGACATTGGGAGATAACCCTTTCTTGACTTCTCAAGGTTAAATCTAGCCAAAACCTTGTCTATATATGTACTTTGTGAGAGACCTAGCAGCCTTCTAGATCTATCTCGGTAGATCTTTATACCAAGTATAAAAGCTACTTCTCTAAGGTCTTTCATGAAGAACTTCTTTGACAATCATGACTTAACTGTCTGAAGAAAAGGAACATCGTTTCCTATCAGCAATATGTCACCGACATATAATACAAGGAAAACGATCGCACTCCCACTAGCCTTCTTATATACACAGGGCTCATTGATGTTTGACACAAAACCAATTTCTCGGATTATCTTGTCAAACCTAATATTCCAACTCATTGATGCTTGCTTAAGTCCATAAATAGACTTCTGCAACTTGCATACCTGATAGTCACCTTGGATGTAAAACCCTCTGGTTGTGCCATATACACACCCTATCTAGATTCCCATTAAGGAATGTTGTTTTCATATTCATCTGCCAAATCTCATCATTGTGATGAGTGACGATGGCAAGGAGTATCCTGATAGACTTCAGCATGACCACTGGTGAAAAGGTTTCATCATAGTCAATGCCTTCTTTTTTAATGTAACCTTTTACAACCAACCTTGCTTTATAGGCAATTACGTTACCGTCCATGTCAATTTTCTTCTTGAAAACCCACTTACATCCTATGGGCCTAATCCCACTTGGAGCATCAATCAAGCTCCAAACTTGATTTTCGTAGACGGAGTCCATCTCTAACCTCATGGCTACAAACTATTTGTTGGAATCTGAGTCTTCCATTTCCTCCTTGTAAGTCTTAGGCTCATCGTCTTCCATAAGGAAGAGATGTACACAATGTCAATGTTATTATAGGTTATTCCATGCTTACATTGTCTTGTGTACAGGTGTAGGAATAATCAGTTGATTGTCTCTTTGATCTTCTTGAGTTCCTAACTCAAGATTGCTCCCACTAGCTTTCGCAAGTATATGCTCCTTTTGGAGGAATTGAGCACTTCTAGAAATAAATACTTTTTGTTCCTTGGGATCATAAAAGGTATACGACATAGTCTCCTTAGGGTAACCTACAAACAGACACCTATCACACTTAGCACCTAGCTTATCTGAACTTATCCTCTTTAAGTAAGCTGGACATCCCCAAATTCTCAGGTGAGAAAGAGCTGGTTTCTTTCCATACCACAATTTGTATGGTTTGATCAACTAATTTAGAGGGCACTCTTTTTGGAATATAAACTATGATCTCAAGTGCATAACCCCAAAAGGATCTGCTGAGTTCTGCTTGGCTCATCATGGACCGAACCATATCGAGTACGGTCGATTCCTCCTTTCTGACACTCCATTGTGTTGGGGTGTATAAGGTGTCCACTATGATAAAATACCATTATCCCTTAGATAATCCTGAAACTCTTAGCTTAAGTATTCAACATCTCGATCAGATCGAAGGGTCTTGATACTTTTCCCAAGCTGTTTCTCTACTTCGGTTTTGAACTCTTTAAATTTCTTAAAACTCTCAAACTTATACCTCACAAGGTATAAATAACCATATCGTGAGTAATCGTCGATAAAGGTCATGAAGTAGACGAAACCCTCGTGTGTCTTAACACGCATTAGAAATAATATTCTTAGTGATAGCAGGAATATAATAGCAATTGTTCAAAACTAAAACTAGGCCACTAGCAAAATGAAGGCTATAAGTTCCAATAGCTATTGAAGAAACCCCATTTCCAACTCTTAGGTCTATTTCCCTCTTTGTAAGCCTCATATTTTTCCGCAATCCCTGCACAGAAGTACAGATATGAGTACCACAACCAGTATCCAATACCTAAGTAGACTAGTAAGGAACTGTAGAGAAACTCTCTAGTATGAACATACCTCCAGATGTTCGAGCCACAACTATCATCATCCGATGAGCTTGCTTCAAGAGAAACATTATCCTACTTCAATTCTACCCTCCTCATGAGCCTTCTTTTGAATTTTAAACCTTTGAGTTTCTTTAACTTAAGGTCCTTAGCATTTTCTTGCTCTTTGAATTTATTTCTAAACTCAATCTCATAAATTTCAAGCAAGTCCATAAGTTGGGTCATGGTACAGTTGGGAGATCACTCCTTGAGCATCTTCTTGAAGGAATCATATTTAATGGGTAATACCTTCAATACCATTTCCCTCAAGGAATGCTCACTATACTCAACTCCCAACTCTCTCAATTTCTCCGAGTTGTCATATATGTTTATAACCAACTCAACTGCTGAGGTGTCTTCCCGTAATCTACTGTGGAACAGTTCATCTTCTAAACTTTCTATCTATTTGAGAGGATGAATTATGGTTGCGAGGTCCAACCCTTTGTACATGGGTGTGTACTTTGGGAGCATGTGGTTTAACAAAAGTTTTACAACAAACTCACAGTTTCCCTTGTGCTCTTCATAATCATTCATCTCACATGCAAAAGTATTCTAGCTGGGATGTTTGGGACTTGAAACATAATCCAGGTAGTAGTTCTAAAGAACTCCTCTAATAGTCTCAAATCACTCATTGAAGTTATAAACATCATATTTTATGTCAATAAGAGGATCAATGTCAATGCGAGTATTTTCGTTAGTGATCATATTCAACCAAGATATAAGATAGAATTGTTTAGACATTAACATATGTACATGCATTTAATATAAGGTCTTTAATTAATTAAATAATTTCTACTATTTTCTCGAGATTCAAATATCTTCTTTTTTTTAATTCGGGAAATTTGATTCAACCAATTTACCTTAGTAGGTGGCATCCATAGCCACTCATCATGACCCCCGCCATAGCAGGTCAAGCCATAACAAGATAACCATGGTTGGAACCCATCCATTTGCATCTCATGCAATTGTGAATCCATTTGAGTTCTCTTTCTCGAGACATGCGTACCCAATTGTACGACTCCTCAAATGTGTCTCCAATCTGGCATTAGCCCCAATGATTTAATGATTTCATTCTTTAATTGAGTGAAGTATGAGACGACCCTCAATTAGAGCATTTACATGTGTGGTAAATAATTGCTAATTTATATGATAATCACCTAAACTAAGTTTAAGCAAAACCTTAATCTAGTTCTCACATCATTTTCTATAATAGGAACTGAAACCTAAGTCATGCATAGCATACTTTAATCAATTCATAGAAAATATCATTTTAACATATTATAATTAATCATGCATAGCATAAGGCAGGCTCTAATACCATTGCTGGTTAATTAAGATAGTAATTAAACTGGCAACATTCTAAGATGGAATTTCAAAACTTTAAATTAACCTAAGGATCTCCTAAGCATACCATGATTGATATAATCTAAGTTAAAATGTTCCATAGATGCTGATAGGTTCATAAAAATTATAAAAGAAATCTAGCATCTAAGCTTTAAACATTACAAGTTGATGTGTGCTTCTCTTTCTCTTTTGGATGCGACGTTCCCTTAGAGCAATTCGGTAGAATTTTGTTAGCATGAGCCTTCAAACTAGGATCGCCTCTATGATTGATCCACATGGATCTTCACCGACCAAAACCTCATTGAGGTAGAACCCATTAGTAGATAGCAGCTGCTAGATCGCTTGAAGACTAACCCGAAAATATAAACTGAGAAAGATCACTTCAAATAAAAAAAGCCTTCTAAAGATTTCTTCGTTGTTTGGAGAAACTCATGAAGGACCTTGCACAACACACAAAGAAAGAGATGTCGAACTCAGACAGAAAGGCTGAGCTGAAGTGTATAAAATATAGAGAACGGGATGCTTATATATAGGGAAACAAGGGAGTGTTAGACCCCCCCCTTTAAACTTAATGTGGGATGGGAATATTCCCATCCCACAAGCGGGTTAGCCACGCTGGTCACTTGGACCCGCGGGCTAACCCGCGATTCCTCATTACAAGGCAAGCCCTAGCGAGCTTGCCTTGTACCGCAAGCGTGGGCTTGCAAGCCTTCCCGCAAGCATATGCTTGCGGGCTTGCACAACGTACAAGCGAGCTTACGTGGTAAGCTCGCGCAAGCGCTGCCATAGGCAGCACTCGTGGGCTTGTAGCCCGCTAGTGCGAGCGGGCTTACCCCACGCGCTAGCAACTCGTGACCCTTTTAGCTCCCGGGGCAGCCGCGCAGGCCCCTCTTTGAACATCCCGTATTTGTTTGAGCCCACTCTCAACGAGAAAAATTCCCTTGCTATGCTCCATGCAATATTCCCTATTTTCTCTTTATTCCCTTTAATTATTAACTTGGTTTAAGCATTTAATAATTAATCTGACGATTTAGACATCCTCAATATTCTCGGTATAGACCCAGTCTATAGGTTTTTTAATTAGTCTGGTAAAGACCCAAAGTGTGTGACCTCATAGGATACCAAAGTATAAAGCCGCTAGAGGTTAACCTAAACTTGGCTTCCCATTCGGGAATCTTTAGGTTCAGTGTTCTAGACCAATATGGAACCCGATAGCTCTAGACGATTAAATGGGATTTCTAGCAAAGGTATATGATCCCCCGATACTCGAAACGTCATGTGCAAGTGACTTGATCTGGTCCTGCAATAGTAAACAATACAATACACTCCTTCCATCAGGTTAAGTACCATCCAGTTTATTGAGCTCGGATTAAGTGTCAGCTCATGTAATAGCCGTTGCTATCTTGGAATTAGACTTGTTCACAAAGAACACCAGTCACCATTATGTATCAAGATTGACTAGAAACTTGTTCTATCATTCTTATACTCTGATCAGAGGTTTATAAGTTTGTCATTTCAACAAGGGATCCTAAGGTACATCTCCCATTATATCACTATATCAGGAGCGATGGATCCCATCTTGACTACTCGGCTTAGCAACATGTGATCATCACTATACCCGTAATCACCCGTATCATCTTAATTGTCAGGGTATGAATAAGTATGACCCAAAGTATAGCAACTTCTACACAAGGTAACTAGTATCTCAGGTCTGAGGATACTGGTACTGCTACTGCAATAAGACATGACACCAACACATGGATATAGTTATTTCCGAGTGTCTATCTTATAGCGGTCTCCAATGTATTACGCGAATACATTCCTGTGTTAACTCAAGGTACCACCTTTAGCTTGTGAGATTGGCTGCTTGGATTTAATCCAAGGAATAAGCCTACACATGCTAGTTTGTCCACTTCATTGATGTCCAGTCTCAAGGAAATTATGATTAGGGATATTTAGACTATTCATAGTAACATGTATGTGTAGTTCTCACTCCACATAGATCCCATTATGTCCTCACACTTTTACGCTATGAAGTAGTCACAGACTTAGTTTTATCAATGTGCGTATATATAATACTATACATATATGATACCAGCGAGATACATAAATAAATAAAAGCACTAATAAACAACAAAGATGCCTTAATAATTATTATTAATAATCTGAAACCATTTGTACATTATAGCTAATTAAGACATATCGCCCTAATTTTCTCTAAAGCATACATCATGTCTTACAGTTAGTAACTCAGCACAATGAGAATAGAAATAACTCAACTTTCTCTTGTATTTTATCTTGCGTTGAGTATTATAAAGTTATTTGTTATAACGTTGTAAGCTTTTAACTCTATGTAAGGATAAAATATTCCTTAGTTGATTCATAATAGATCCCGAAGATGATGTGACACTGAAATAAAAAGGGTATTCAAGTGGTCCCAAAAGAGAAAAGCTATTAGTACGAGAATGTAGGCTTATCCACATTAAAGACCAAGACTCATCGGACATTCTCACCCCATTTCAAAGCAAGCTGCGCTACATTGCCAATGTTACGATAATTAACCAAGCAATGAAATTCAAGTAGCAGTTCGTGCCTTATCTCGCTTAACAAAATCAAGAAAAGATCAAGATATGATGAGAAAATCATTTCAACGGTTTATTCTAGTAGATTAACGGATTAGTCTAGCAAATCAACAATTAAGAATCTCTCGCACAATGAATTCAAATTTGTCTCCAGTGGGAATAATTTTGAAGATTGTGCAAGAAGAGATATTAAAGGTTTAAACAATTTGAAGTACAAGTTTATGATAACTACCTCAACAATCTCCTATAAATAGTAGGCTATAGACAACGTTCAAACTTGGTGGATACACTTAGAATTTCTAAGTGTTAAAGCTCTTTCAAAATTACCCAAGAAACAAAGAAATTTCCAAATTAGAAGAACTACAACAAATAATCACTCTGTTCTTCGCTGAATGAATCGGATCTCGAAAAAAAACTTCATTGGATCTATTAAAAGGGAACAATGCATTTTATGTTATTCTCTTAGATTGAATGTTTATTTCTCAAAGTGATAGCAGATTTAAGAAGGTTACTCAAATATGTTTGAGGGTAGAATAGTTTGAAATTTACTCGCTTGTAAGCTACCTACTGTGAAGGCTTCTCCGCTTAGTTAAAAGAGTGTTAATAGTTGATTAAAGCTCGGAGAAGGTATCCGAGGATTGGAAGTAGGCGAGAGACTGAACCAAGATAAAATTCATTGTTTGTATTTCTTAACTCTATTCTTCACTTTACTCAGCATAGAATTAGATCAGCACGCATTCATCTCTTACTTGTGTTTTATCTAAGTGTTTTAGTCAGCACTGCTGAGTTTATTCTAACTCATGAAAGCTTGTTAAATTGAGATTTAACTCAGTTAGGCTCTGTTATCTTCAACTTTTGAAGCCTGAATTGAACTGAACTTAACTTAACTTAACTTAACTTAACTGAACTTAACTTAATGAACTTGGATTTAATTGAACTTCATAATAAATAAATTAATTATTAAAATAATAGTAAAACCCAATAAATATAAAAATAAATAAATTATTAATAATCATTACAAATAATATTATTAATAACTACCTATATAAAATAATTAATAAAACAGTTTTAATACCATTAATAATAAAAATTGCTATAATACTTAAATTCATATAATTGAAATTGTGTTATTCAATTAATAATTATTGTTACAATTACACGTGAACTAATAATAATTATTATAATATATTATAGTTTGATTTCAAATTATCACTTATTATTGGATTACAAAAACATAATAGTTGTTTTAATTAATAAATATTTTTATTTTATTATCTCATATCACATTTTCTAACTAATTAATACTATGATTATAAATAAAAATATTATTATATTATAATTACATTAATACTATTATTATATCAATAACATTAGTAATTATCACTATTTAAAAATTATTTTAACTATATATATAATTGTTGGAAATAAAGTATAACTGCAAGAATATTATAGCTATAGGAAGAGAAGCATAGAGAGAATATGAAAGAGATTTTATTTCTTATCTCTGAGGTGTATTGAATAAGAAAAATTGAATCCTATTTATAGGAAAACTCAATGGCACAAACTGTAAATAATAAGGAAACATAATACATCAAATATTAATGATTTAGGTCCTGCATCATAAAGTTGCATAGTAGCTGCATAGTAGCCGCACAGTATTTGGCGGCTATCGACGCATCAACTTTTCAACACTCCCCCTTTGATGCATAAATTTTGCAAATGGGACACTGCCTCATTAAAAACCTTACCAAGAAAAAACCTAGTGGGATAAAAACCTAAGTTAAGGGAAAAGGAGTATAGTGTTTACTCCCCCTATTCGCAAGTTGATTGAAGATCCTTAAGATGACGAAATCCAATGCTATAAACCAGTTTCTTGAAAGTTGAAAAAGGTAAAGCCTTAGTAAATAAATCTGTCAAATTGTTGCAAGAGCGGATTTGTTGAATACCAATTTCACCATTCTTTTCAAGATCATGAGCGAAGAAAATTTTTGGTGAAATATGCTTAAGTCTGTCTCCTTTAATGTATCCTTCCTTTAACTGGGCAATACAAGCAGCATTATTTTCATATATTGTTGTTGGATCTTCTTTAGTCGTTACTTTTCCACATGCTTCTCGAATATGCTTGATTAATGATCTCAGCCATACACATTCATGACTTGCTTCATGAATTGCTACTAATTCTGCATGATTTGATGAAGTATCTGTAATAGTTTGTTTTATAGATATCGAAGATATAGTTGTTCCTCCATATGTGAATAAGTAGCCTGTCTGAGATCGAACTTTATGTGAATCAGATAAATAACCGGCATCTGCATATCCGATTAATTCTGGCTTTGGTTCATATCAGTAAAATAAACCCAAATCAATAGTTCCACGAACATAGCGCATTATATGTTTAATTCCATTCCAATGTCTTTGTGTAGGTGCGGCACTATATCTTGATAACAAATTCACAGAAAATGCAATATCTGGCCTTGTATTATTAGCATGATACATTAAGGCACCTATTGCGCTAAGATATGGTACTTCAGGATCAAGAACTTTTTCATTATTTTCTCTAAAATGAAAAATATCCTTTTTCACATCAAGTGATCGTACAACAATTGGGTTCCTTAACGGATGTGCTTTGTCCATATTAAAACGTTTTAAGATCTTTTGTGTGTAATTTGATTGATGCACCAAAAAACCCCTTTTCTAGGTGCTCAATTTGTAAACCAAGACACAATTTTGTCTTTCCCAGATCTTTCATCTCAAATTCTTTCTTTAAAGAATCAACTGCTTTTGGAATCTCTTCT
>CATIWQ010554327.1:0-42741 GCA_949673415.1 Euphorbia schlechtendalii | reverse complement strand
TTAGAGTATGTGAGTTTAAGAGAAAAGACAAATAACAACTATTTTAATGAAAAAACATTTCCCTAAATTAATGGTTATGAAAGAACAACAGAGCAATGAAAAAGACATATGTTTGATGATAAAAGATTAATCCATTTACCTATTCACCAGAGACCTCACATTCACAATTGAAAACAACCGCCTTGAGCAATCTGAAAATCCCATATCATAAAACCTAACCATAGAATCAAAAGCAATAAATCTAAACGAAAGAAAATGCCAAAATTGAACAAATCGCTATTTAGAAAAATAGCGCAATTAAAATCGTGAACCATTGTCGCTGACAGATCTTAACAATACAATAATTAGTGGAAAATGTAATAGAAAATACAAATCAAAATCTGATGAAAGTTGAAATCTGATGAAATCGTATCAGATGAAATCACTAACGATATGATAAGATCTAATTCAAATAAGAAGAAGAAAAGAGCGAGGAAGAAATAGAGAAAGGAAGAGGAGGAGGAGCATCAAATGAGAACACAGAAGATAGAATGAAAACAAAACCTAAAACTTAAAAAGAGGCAAATACAAAAATATTATTCATTCGTTATAAAAAGATAAATATTTTGGATGAAGAAGGCAATTGCTTATATTTCCCTAAAGTAAAATGAATTTATCTTTCATTCTAAAAAAAGAAAAATTCAATGTTCAATAATATTTATAGGTGGATATCACACGTATCATGTGATCTAAGCCTAACCTTATTTTCCTCTAAGTCTAACAACTTAGAATCTGTTAAAATGGACCTAATCTGATGTGAGTGAGAGAGCAGTGTGATCATGTACACTTCAATTTAAAGCATTAATCTCAACACCCCCAGATGAAGCATGTTGGACTTGAATTATTCCCAATTTGATCAAAGAAGGCAACATTTGTGCATGACTGAGTGATTTGGTAAAGACATCAGCCAGTTGTTACTTTAAGTAAATATGGATGACTTGGATGAAAGTTTCAAGTTCCCTTATTATATGGATTTCAATCTCCACATGTTTAATCTTGTCATGAAAGATTGGATTTTTTACTATTGCTATAGCCACAAAGTTGTCACAATGTAGTAATATAATTTGTTGAACTGAAATGCCAAATTTAGCTAACAAGTACCTAATCCACTTGACTTCGCAACATGTATGAGTCATAATCATGTATTCAGCCTCAGTAGAGGGTCTACTGACCATATTTTGTTTTTTTATTTTCCAAGAAATTAACGAGGAACCCAAAAACACACTATAACTAGTTAGTGATCTTTTGGTAGTCAAACATGCACCCCAATTTGCATCACAATATGCATTTAGCCTCAAATGGTCTTCTGGCTAACTTTTATACATCAACTCATACTTGATTGTCCCTTTTAAGTATCTCAAGATGTGAATTGTTACCTAGAAATGGTGTTTCTCTGAATTTTGCATGAATTGGCTAAGCTAAGTTGCATAACCAATGTTTGATCATGTAAAGTTTGGGTGGAGCAATTTTCCAATCGCTCTTCTGTATAGCTCTAGGTTTTCATAAATTTTCCCAGTTGTTGTGAGACTTGCACCTATGGGAAGTGGACTTGAAGTTGCTATAGAATTTTCAACTACCAACATCCTTCAACATATCAGCAATATACTTCTCTTGTGTCAGTAGTAATCCGCTCTCAAATCTTGTTATCTCGATTCCCCAATAAAGTATTTCACCGATTCCCTGTCCTTAATAGTAAACAACTTATATATATAATGTTTACCTCAAGAACAAACTTCTCATTATGACTAGAAATAAGCATGTCATCCACATAAATAACCATGTAGGTAGAACTCCTTAATCATCAATTTTAATGAACAAACAGTGATCATTGATTCATCTTTGAAAGCCAAAATCAATCAGTTTTTCAGATTTCTCTCTATGCCATTGCCTTCATACTTTCTTTAAGTTGTAGAATTTTTTTTCAAAAGCTGACATACCTTCCCATCTTGACACTTTTCATATCTTGGTGGTGGTTTCAAGTATAAATCTTTATCAAGAAACCCATGCAAGCATGCATTATTCACATCAATTTGATGTAGAGGTCATTGTTTTTCTGCTAAAACTATTAGAAGTAATATGACAGTAACATTTTTGGCAATAGGACTAAATGATTCATGGTAATCAATCTCATGTAACTGGTTGTAGCCTTTTGCAACCAATCTTGCTTTAAATCTGTCTATTTCATCACATATTTTGTACTTTATTTGCTTGGCATCGAAAGCTCTTTTCCCTATTGGAAGAGGAACATGCTTCTAAGGCCTGCAATTCGTTTCCCATGGCTGCAATCCATTTTTGGTATTTGCTCAATTCTACAAAGTTCTTGGATTCCCTTTCTATGGAAACATTTTCCAAGATATTTATGTGATTGCTGGAAAACTATGTGATAAATGGCAAGCTTTGATTTTCTGTGCTAGTTTGACAGATAAAATCATGCATTAATTTGCAGAGGCTTTGTACATTACTTTGTCAACATCCTCCTACCTTCTGAAATAGAAGGATCATTACAAGGTTGAACTGCGAGTGAAAGGATGATATATCTTGTACAAAATACTTTCTAACTTGTGCCATTTTAAAATATTGTGTTTTTTGGGGGGATTTGCTTGTATGATATTTTGAAATATAGATAAGTGTGGGCACATGTGGCTTGTTTCCCCATTGTCTATAATCCAGAAATTATCTTCATTAAACTAGACTAATAAAAAGGTGAAATAAATGCTTTCCTAGAAAAGCTTGAAAACCCTACGAAAGCAGAGAAATCAGGTATGTTGTTTTTTTTATCTTGATTGGTGCTGCGTTTTCTCATTTCCTTTCATCAACTTATACATCTACTGAATCATTTCAGTGATGATTCCAGGTGTATCCTCATCATCTTCTATATCTAAGTCACTTAGAGGTGTTTGGTATTCTTTGCCCCTTACCGCATTAACTTTTGTATTAATGATGGAAACCTTGTGGATTGCCCTTTTTCTTTCTAGTTCCCTAATGTTCCGGAAATCCAACAACTTTAAAGCACTCAACTTTGATGTGTCTTCATTTATTTTCAAAGATTATAGTAGAGCTGACTTTTATCTTCAACTCATCTTTCTTGTGAATTTCTGATATTAACAACTTTGATATCCTCCTCCAATGCTTGTGGTCTGGTGAAAAAAATTCCAAATGCCTTTTGTTCACTATTTCTTTCCGTTTCTCAACTTTCAGAATCATTGAGCTTTTTGTTAACATTTGGTTGTGGATTAGTGAGGAGCATCTGATTGATTTCATGCTCATAGTTTTTATTTAATCTAGAAATATTGCATCAACTTATCTTCCTCCATGATATCTTGAAATCTCTTCTAGTATTACATGTACATTAATTCCTTTGTTGCTCCACATTGACATGAAGGAATATGCCTTAAAAGTTGTAACATGTCCTAGAGTTTCTTAAGACTAGTGAAATATTCACAAACAGTAATATTTTCTTGTAATTTTTTACCAAAATGTCTTATGATCTTGAACATCATAGGGGAGTTATTATCTCCATACCTTTGTTCAAGTTCATCCCACAGTGATTGGGCAGATGGAGAAAAAATAAAAGAGTCTAATTCTATAAAATTATAGTGGAGAACTATCAGATTCAACAAACCTGAGTTTCTTCTTTACAGCTAAAGCTCTTTGCACAGCATTTTTGCAGCTAAAATAGTCGTTACCTGTCAAGAGTGAGTTGAAAGCACTGTTCCAAGATTTTCAAAACTAGAACAGATAGATCGATCTTGATTTGAACTTGAATCATCTTCTTAGAGCTATTGGTTGCGTTATCTTCTTCCACTTGTGAATTGTTGAATGAATCTTCTTCTTCCTCTCCAAAATCAAATCTATTAGAGTTTGCAAAATCACTAAGTGTCATGTGAAGCTCGATTTGCTTTCCTTTTGCTTCTTACAGTTAGTCATGGCAACTCTGATACCATGTTGAATTGTGAAAAAAACACAGAGATCAATCAAAGATGAACAAAGATGATTAACATATAAACAAATCTATCTTTCATTCTTCCAAACAAAATTATTGAGAAACTCAATGTACAATAGTATTTATAGCTGGATACCACGTGTATCATGTGATCTAGGCTTAACCGTATTTCCCTCTAAGTATAACAACTTGAAATCTGCTAGATTAGGACTAATTTGTTGTGAGTGAGAGCAGTGTGATCATGCACACTTCATCTTGAAGCATTAATCTCAACATAAATTTATAAAATATATTTGACAGATAATTTAATAATATATAAGAAACTCATTTGAGCCTTTATCAAATCTTAATGTTTAAACCTAAAGCATACCATTATATACTATTGATTAGTAAAAGTATATGCTATAAGATGATATTTGTTACATGCATGGTTAGACCATTTCGTGAATCCACATTGAATCTTTTTATAAAAAAAATCCACACTGTATCAATGTGCGCATACTAAATAATAAGCAAAAACAATAATTAACTCTAAAAAATAAAAGAGGTTATAATATCAGGTAAAAGAAATAAAAGAGCTAAACATAATACATAAAACCATAGTAAAAAAACAAAAATGATAGCACATGCATTCAATTTGAATGTACAATATTACAATTACTATATTTCAAGTACTTGTTTAGATTTTTCTCACCTCATAAAACTTCCGATATTATTAACTATACCTACACTAGTAGAAAGAATACACTTAAACCGTAAGAAAGTTGCATTTTATATATTAGCATTTTAAGTCAATCAATTAAATGAAATTCATATATGTAAGATGTAATTAATGTATTTTTTTAAAAAAATTATCGATATTATTGTAAGATTATTTGACAAGCATTGGACGCATATTTACTTCTGTGATTATATAGTTCTATAACATGATATTAAAATCTATAGGCTGAGTAAATGATAGCATCGAATCTCAATAATTTCACATTATTTCAATTTCAACACAGTCAAATAAAGAACTGTTTGTTATACGTGAACTAAGATACTATGATATGTAATTACTACAGTAGAGGAGCTAACAGGAGAGAATTTGCATTTGAAATGACATTTCAGCCACCAATAAATTTCTTTAGAATTATTGATAGACTTGTAAAGCCGTATGAAATATAATTAAAAAATTATGAAGCAAAATTCCATTCCACATTAATAGTTGATAGAATCATTTAATTCAAAAGCTTGATTTCATAGATAAAACTCAATTGTAATCTTTATATTAGAACACATGATAAAAATACATGGATCCGATCTTTTGAACTTGCTCTTTAATATAATTTCCCCTTTATATTATTCCTTACTTAGGTAGCACGGAAACTCTTAGATGTTAACATTTATTGTTTACGCCCTAAAACTTAAATTTTGGGACATTCCTAGTATCTATTTCCGTTTAATTCCCATTCATTTTCGTTAACGTGGTACATACTTCCTCGGTGTATCAATGTCAAAATAAATAAAACAAAAAAGCCTCAAAATGTTTATTTCATCCAAAAAAAATTTGAACTACATGAAACTAGAGAGAGAGAAAAAGCTTTCTCTCTCTGAAATTTTCAGCTATTTAATGAAATGAAACCCAGCAGAATAATCTCTCTTTCACTCACTCACTCGCAACAAACACTCTTTCTTATCTAATCTCATCTCGCTTCCTCTCCGCAATTTTTTTCCTGAATTACAGATCAAAATCGAACCCTTTTATTTAATTTTGTGGGAGCTGTAATAAATGGAGATGAAATCATCAGCAGAAACAAAATCAGAACAACAACAACAACACCAACAACATTTTCATGTCTTAGCTGTTGATGACAGCATTCTTGATAGAAAACTGTTAGAGAGGCTGCTTAAATTTTCTTCTTATCAAGGTATTTATTAATTATTTCTCTTTGTTTCAGTAAGCCCGAGTTTCGAGCTCACTGATTGGTGTGTTGTTGCAGTTACATGTGTGGATTCTGGAGATAAAGCTTTAGAATATTTGGGATTAATGGATAAAATTGATAAGTCTTCTACTGTTCCTACACAACAACAGGTGAGTATAATTACTAATTAATTTTATTTACAATCCCTATATATTTTCTTTATTTAATTTATAAATGATAATCAATATTGAATTTTTTTCAATTGAAAATGCAGATAAATTATTTAAATTGTTAGGAATGATCTCTATAATATATTTTTTACCAAACATTAATCATCATATTTGATCATTAGTCTGAATTTTATATGTAATTCAAAGATAAAATGCATAAATATATAATTATTACCTACAAATATTGTTTTAAATACGGAGACTATAATTTTTGGAAAAAAAACTCATATATGCATAGATACTCATGCCAAAGGAAAAGTACTTATATAAAAACAATATATATGTGAAAAGGGACATTTGTATAAGATAATCATAAATTTGTCGTGCATAGTTTATTTTGTCTTGAAAGATATCAACACAATCTGAAATAAAGATTCTTAATGGACCACATTTTTATATTTTTTCACTCAATGGTTCATTCTGCTTAAAGATGTTCCATTCTATATGCACGTTATTTTTTTTTTATAATTGATTAAACTTCGATGAAATGAATGTAAGGTTAGAACCCGAGTCACCAAAAAGCTCTTTATATTTCATTAAATCAAAAAATAAAAATCGGGGTAAAGAAAAAAAAAAGAAATCAATTAAGTATCAACTGATAGTTCGGTTTATGCTTCATGAGTATAAATATAAAAGGAGCCATCTGTTTGATCAAATATTTATGAAGATTAATTTTGTTCAAATACTATTGTTTTCTATTTGGAGCAGAAATACTTTTTTTTTATTAATTTTAATAATAGGTTTAATAAAAAAAAAATTTTTGAATTTTTTTTAATGGTACCTTTTTCTCAGCTGGTTTCTTGTGCACTATAATGAATCTTGATAGAGAAGTTAATAAGGTCTTGAAATATCTTATAATTGAAGTTACAGCACAGTCATTTTTTCCTGAATATTTTGCCTTTTATTATTGCAGTATAAATTATTTACCCCCACAACTTGCTTAAAAAATACTATGTAAATTAACTTTCGCATATAAAAAAACTATTTTGGTTATCGATCTTAATTACAGTGAAAATCTCAATTTTTAACTGAAATTATGTACCAATTACGACTTTGTTATTTAAATAGTGTTACATTTTTTGTTTAGGTATAAACTCGTTTTCAAGTGAAGTATAATTCAAAAATTAATCTATTTAATATTTTATATCCACCCTAAATATGTGATTTTAAAAAAATAATAGTATTATATATAGTTATTTACTATATATTACATTTTTAAATGCATGGTATTTCTTAATTCAATACGCACTATTTTGTTATCTTTAACATTTGTATAAATACTATGGATTTTTTTATTTATACTCGTCATACAATATCATATATTATTTCATTGTTTAATACATACAGGGACTAAAAGTTAACATGATCATGACCGACTACTGCATGCCTGGAATGACTGGTTATGATTTATTGAAAAGAGTCAAGGTAAATTACATTAAAACCCAATTAATTTATCTATATTTTTACCATGTTGTAGTTTTATAACTTTTATTGCATATTTACATTATATCACATGGTCGAAATCCTATATTACATATACATTTTTTTAAATAACCTATAGTTATTTATAAACCTAGCTTTACGAAATTTCCTTAATATCAGCCATGACTTAAGCTTGAAAATGCCAAGACATAAAAAAGTAAGAAAATATTTTTGAAGTGAAAAATTGTTCCTCATTTTTAGAAAATGAAAAAAACATATAAACATAAATATATGATAGTATAGGGGCCAACATTAGACAAATTTGTCAGAAGCAAAGGAAGGAAAATTTACGCACAAAGTTTGATACTTCCATTCCATGTTTCCTTTTATCCTTGTTTTCTTAAAAAAAGAATCTCATTACTTTCTCTATAAATTAAACTAATATTGTCTAGATGTTTCTGATTTTATTAAACCGCACAATTTACCATATGTTGAATATGGATTAAATTGGTTTAGTAGTTTGGTTAATCTAAGTTGAGGGGTCTATAAAACATTTTAGACAAAAATAAGGAGAAAGTAATCATATTTTTTAGAAAATGACTATTATGACACTTTTTTTTTTCTAAACATCAAATTTTTAACTGAGACAATTCTTTTTGGTGTTTAATCACAACTATGGTTCATCACCTTTCTCTAAAAATATATTTCATGAAAGTCAAAACATAAATCTTCTCCCACGTACTCAACATACATGGTGATTTCTTTACATTATCGATGGTTAGAGATAGAAAATTTTAGTAAAATCCAACACAACTTAAATATATATCATATATTATTCATTAAAAATCACACATATATAGGACAATCTTTATTAAATACGAAATTGCTTGTTAAAAGACTGAATAAAATCGAAATTTTATATTTAATTTTTTTTAAAAAAATCTATATAAAAAAATGTATTCAAAATAATTGTTTGTCTCGTTCAATTTTCGAATTACTTGTTTCAATTTTAGGATTCTTCATGGAAAAACGTACCGGTTGTGGTTATGTCATCAGAAAATATACCTTCTAGAATTACCAAGTAATAATTTTCTTTTTAATTCTCATTTAATTTGTACTATTTTCTTATTCACATAAATATGATAATATCTATCATTTCTGTTCATATAAAATAAAAAAAAAGGTGCTTAGAGGAAGGAGCTGAGGAATTTTTGTTGAAGCCTCTACAATTATCAGATGTTGAAAAGCTTCGGTCTCACCTTCGAAAGACAGTTGATCAGATATCTTGTAATAAAGAACAAATCAACAATAATGATAGTAATAATTTAACAAAGAGGAAGGGTATGTCTCCAGACCCACCAGATAGGAGATCAAAGATTAAACGACTTGCTGTTTTGTAGTTTTTTTATTTGTTATTTACTTCACATAATTAACTTACTATCTCTACTTAACTGCGCTGTTGTTTAATTAATTGGTGGGATTTAATTTGCATAACAAGTTTTTCAAATTAATATTTATATATATAAACACTCGTGAATCACAAAAGCCAAAATATAGCTAAAATATTCTCTGATGTTGATAAGCATAAAATATGGTAAATTAATGTGTATATGCCTGTAAATAGGCCAAGTAAACTCTTTGTGTTGTTAAATATGTAAGAAGGATATTTAGGTATCAAAAGATTCAAACCTAAATATTTTTTCAATGCATATAGACTTGATTGTAACCCCAAATAAATGTACAGCCCATAAATAGAAAATGGACTAGAACCTCATTCTTTCTATACGTGGAAAATCATGTATTCGCAATCCTACAAACAAAACGAAATTTAACTATGAACAGAACCCGTCATCCAAGTAATTTAGACTTGAATGCATTTATATATCAACATATCGTAGACAAGCCCTATAGGTGAACATAAACGTCATACAAGTTAAGCTGTCACTACAAAATCATCCATCTAAAAACTGACCTGATATTTTCCAAAGACAAAGTCCCCCAGAAATTTAGACTTAGCACATATATATAGCATTCAAGTCTAAATTACACAGCTTGTTAAAAAAACGGCAGTCTAGTGCGTTGTTTTGTCCCACTAGGCCAATTTGAGAACAATCAAACAGAGAATCCAGTAATTAAATAAAGAACAAACCTCATTTAAGTTACACAAGACTCGTATTATTATTGTTTTTGTTCCCTAACCTCAAAATATCCTAGTAAAAAACTAACCCCCAGATTATTCAGTCACCATAACATATACTGCAACTAAGCCCACAAATTGATACAACATCTACAGTTCATCCTTAGCCTATGTAGATTCTGCTTCTTATTCTCGATTGGGAGCTTTGTCTTTGCTCTTTTCAATGAAGTTGATGATATCATCTTGCTTCTATCTCCATCATACTGCTCCAACTTTCCACTAACTGGCCTGAAGAACACTGTCTGGGTATCCCTTCACATCGAATTTACCACTCGGGATATCATTTGCAGTTGCATTTTTGACACCAACAAAAACAAAAATGTTAACATCTAAACCGCATCGTTTCATATGAATGAATCATTGATAGAAATTGCATAATTTCAAGATATATAGCACTGGTATGAAATGCAATTTCTTTTTGGTGGGATCAACATGTTGCTGGGATTAGGGGTGTTCAAAAACCGAATCTACCCGAAATAATCAACTGAACCGATGATTTTTAGTTTTTTCGGATTTAAGTGAAAAATAATTGATATAACTCAATCAACCGATTAATTCTAATCTCTAAAAAAAATTAATTATATATGATATACATTTTAACTTAAGTTAAAATCATTATTTTCATAATATAAATATAAGTGATATTAAGACTATTATTTATTGTATTGATTTTTTGTTTATTAATTATATATACTCTCGGTTACATAATTTGTAGTTTATGACTTTTAGTATATCACTTATTTAATTTTTTCAACTTATGGTATAGTAATTTTATCATAATTTATTATATTTTAAAATATAAATTATCAATTTATCTATATAAGAAAATTAAATTTCAAAAATAAAAATTCATACAAACACATGTAACAGTTTGATTAAATGAACCGTACTGAATTATTCAATTCAATTCAATTATATTTTTTTATATTGGTTCGATCTCGATTCCAATTTTTTTAAGTATTTGATTTTCGTTGTTATTGGTGTCAACCGAACCACGGGCAGGTTGCTAGTCATTTATATCATAATTCATTAATTCTTACTTCTCATCCTTACCACCACTGAAAAAGTAAACATCGCCTAACAACCAAGCCATGCCTAACCCTATTTACCCATAATAAATTGAATGCCAACACTTCCATTAAAAGTCAAATGTAGCCTTTAGAGTCCTAAAAGGAGATATAATGTTAACACCACAATTAGAAGTCAAATTAGTAGATTTTCGAGATTTGTACATGTAGGTACAAATTAGCCCTTTAGAGTCTTAAATAGAAAGATAAAATGTAAACCTGTCATTACCAACAATTTTCACTTTTTATTATTCCTACCCCAAAAGAATGCCATCGAACTATTCCGTCATTTTTCATCTTCTAATGAATGAATATACTCATTATCTATTCAATATCGAAGCATAATTTATTCTCTTACATCTAAATAATCTCTTTTGTTCAAGGAAAAGAATTAAAAAAATATTAATAAATTTTCGACCAAAGAGTAGAACAAGTACTTACGAGAGCTTGCAATGTGAATATCATGACTACTTTCATAAGAGACAGCAGCTTCATCCAAGATCGGAGCTAATTTTTTTTAAGGCTGCAAAGCAAGACGTTTCAGCATATTATATTGCAAATCAAGAATACTATAAATAGAGCTTAAGATAGAACAAAACGAATTTATGCAACTGTGATATAATATAACAAGGAAAACAATTAAAGACTTATTAAAGTAGGTGAAATGATATTGATTAAATGCATCATTACCTCCCTTAACTTGATTCCAATAATCAGATGTCACCACGAACTTATAAAAGATCCAGTTACCTTTTAATTTGGTAAAACTGAATCACTTAACCCCTCCATCCTACTTGGCATCTTACATGGCACCTGATGATTTTTCAAGCAAGTATAATTTTTCTCTCTCCTCTCTCTTGCTCCCTCTCTTCTTGTAAATTCCTAAATAAGAGTTCGACTAAAATTGAAATCTTTTCTCCTTACCCTGCATAACGTAAACAATAGAAGATAATCATTTGGAATTTCTGACAATAACAACCATTTTCTTTTAATTTATGATTTCTTACCAAGTTAACTAACGAAATTCATTTTTCTGGATTTAAGCATTAGCTCCCTCTTTTATTCTTCTTTTGAATGACCGTTGGTTTTCCTTTTTTTGAATTTGTCATTTTTTATTGTATTTGTATGGAAAGTAGGGTTGCGTTTGTATTCTTAATAACTTGAATCGATGTATCGTCCATTTCTTCCCGATTAATTGAATTTTGAAATAATGAATTTGATTGATGAACTTAACCTATATTTGATTTTAGTTTTCCTAAATTCTGAGTGTGGATGTTTAAAATTGAGTGCTTTTACTGTTGACTGCAATAAAACAATGTTGCAGAAGATAAAGAATGACCAAAATTGGAAGGGAACTAGAGACGGCATTAAGATTTCTTTTAAGAAGAACTTGCAAAGGACGAGATGACTTCCAATAATCATGTTTATTTGTGCCTTTGTTTCGGGAAGAAGACTGGTAATTTTGCAATGAAAATTTTTTTACTTCATTTAATTCAACTATTTTTTAAAATTTAATATTAAAATGCAGTCACATGTAAATATATTATTCGTTATTGAAATATTAAATAGAACTAAATCATTTTTGAATGGGGTAGTAAAATGTAAATGGGAAATGCATAATGGTGTAATTAGAAAATGAATAATTATATTATACATGAAATAAGGATGTAAAAAGGAGAGAAAAAAGAAAATGAGGTTTTTTCTAAGGATAAAATGAAAAATATTGTAGGCGTCGTTAAGAAATTGTGGGCAAGAAATTGTAAGCAGTAAATAACAACCTAGAAGGTTACCAATTACACATGGTCTAAGTGGTACATCCATAAAGTAGATGGGGTAACCAGGGCTCGAATCCTGGCACCTTCAATTGTTTCAAAAAAACAACCTAGAAGGGTTATGCTTATATCATATCTTGATTATGCATATTGAATTTTTGAAAATTCTAATTAATGCTTACCTATTTAGAGTCATGATTACTAATTAATGCATATTGAATTCTTGATCAATCATGATTATTCCATGTTTTCATATGATCGAAGCTGCTATTTCGATAAATTATTACTAATTAATGCATATTGAATTTCTGTATAGATTGTAATGGGTTATAAAAAAATCAAGATACACACTATGGATGTCTCTTTTAGTTACTAATGGTTGGCAATCTCTATCAATGAAGGCATTGTCAAGATATTTGAAATAAAAAATGATTTATTTTCAGCAACCGCAAACGAGATAGCATTTGCAATCAATATTGAACCACAAGGTTCCGTTTGTTCAGGTTATTTTCTATTGGAAAATATGCTTAGAATCTTTCTGCTTTCATTTGAGGTAGTCACAAATCGTCAGAGACAGTCAAATACTGTCAAGATAAAGTTTGTCAAAATCATTCAGGACAATATCATACCATTGTGGAGATATGTGGTATCCATGCTCTTCTGCAAACCGGTCCAACACGTGTATTAGAACCATGCCCTGACATAGCTGCAATGTGGATGAATCCTTGGAGAGTCGAAAGAAAAGAGATACTCCAGGTTTAATCATCGAAGATCCGTGAAACCTCTAATGATCTATGTATATCGTGTGTCCTCCAATGTATTACAGGGGAAAAAATTTGTTGTAGACGGATGGCGAATTGATCGAGGTGAGCCTCGATGGATCTTTATTCAAGGGGAGGAATCTTGGACACACAAATATCCCGTATTGCTAAGAAAGTGAATAACATTTTGGCTTATAAGCATGGACCCTATCCTCTTTGGAAGGAGATTTTTTGGGGCAAAGCTCAAGAGCAAATTCATAAGAACTTTAAACACAAAGTGTATAATAGCATACCATTGTGGGGATATGTGTTGTCCATGCGCTTTCACAATCTGGTCCAACGGTAAGTTTCCATCTTTGTATATTTCCCCTTCATTTGTGGTTTCTAAATGCATTGTATATACTTTTGCAGTGTCTATAGTTGCGAATTCAATCATACTGTAGTTGGAGACATGGCTCAAGTTGAGCACCACAAGTTCTTGGAGATTTGCCAAAGCAAACACTATTGTAAGTGGTAATTTTGTTGGTTTACACAGTTTATATAGAGTTTATACAACTAAGGACATGAATTTTACTTGTAACTGTAGACAATGAATACAAAGTTGCATAGCTACTAGATATAAAACTCAAGAAGGACTGCGAAGCAAGACATCCCAATATATTACATTGCAAATCTAGATCACTAAATTAGAGCTTAAGCTAGAAAAAAAGAAGAAACTGTAAATATGTAAAGACTTATCAAAGTGGGTGAGATAATATATGACCAAAATGATACCTTCTTCAATTCTCTTAGTATAAAATATGAAAATTTGTTTGCAAACATCATTACTTCTAAGTTGAAATGAATAATGTCTACTTTGATTGTTTAGTGATTGAAATAACATCAAAACACATCTATTCATAGAATGGCCACATTGTCATGTACTAACTCTTTATAAAACCACTCTTAAGCTCAGTAAAACAAATCTCCAATTAGCATCGCAAATGTTTCCCCCAATTCGTAATTCAAATTTCTTAGTTTTTCTCCCATAGCTGGCGATTTACCACCTCCCTCCTCTTCTTTCGGCTGTCGCAGTGATCGCGATCAAGATTCTAGCACCATTGATTTTCAGAAATCTACTTTACTGATAGGTAATTCTTGTCGACTCCTAATAAGGAATCTTGAAATAAGCAATCTATCTTTCAACCTAGTTGCAATAGATTCTTTGCTGGCCTTGTTAATAATTTCTGGGTATACACGATCGAACTATTTCAACAACGGTTCCGATTGCAAGTGACCGATGGTGGCGGCATCAAGCTAGTGACAATGCTAGGTTGTCGAGATTCGTTCTATTTTGTTGCCAACGCTTTTGTAAATTCAGCTACTGTCTTTGAGTCGAAGAGAACGAGGAAGATTGATTTACAGTCTGCGGTATTGAATTTGAAGTTTCGGAAGGACAAGATTGTGATCACGTTGATTAATGAATTTAAGTGTACAATTTCCTTAATTTGAATGTCGCTCGCACTATCGAAACTTGCATTAAACCTAGGGGGATTTGTGAGATTAATTACACTTCATCTCCAATGGCAACCGTGTACCCACACAGTGAAAAGGGTCACGTGACAGTGGATTCTAGGGCCAACCGAACGAAGACTTACAAGGCTAACAATTCAAAGATTTTTTGTACTGCTCTGACATTGGACGGAAGAATTCTGACTACCATCTCAAAAAAAGGTGCTTTGGTGTGAGTATTGGATACTCAGACAGAGGATTTGCTGGAAGAGGTATGTAAATTTAGGGGGTGTTTCTCCGAACTTATGATTTGCGAGTTATAATTTTAAAGTGTTTTTTTAACTTTTAAGTGGTTTAAAAATAAGTAGTTAAGCGTTTTTGTAAAATAATTTTTAAGACATTAAAAGTGTTTCTCAAAATTAAATTTTAAGTAACTTATAAAGTTATTGAATTTTGAAAATACTAAAAATAATATATTTTATAAAAGGGTAATGGGTTTTGAATATAATATAGGGACAATGTTGTACTTTGCTTGGTCAAAAAGTAGATTTGAAAAAAAATCACTTTTTAAAAGTAAGTATTTGATTTAAAAATTTACTATTAAGGAGGTTTGATTGACTTTTAAGTTTAGAGATTCACCCCCTTAATTATTTATGTCATAACTTATTATTATATCTGTGGTGCCGAAGGATTATCGTTTTAACCAAGATTTCATTTTTCTTTTTATTTTTTACTCTCGCATATCAATGCAAACTACGCAGCACAGAAACAGAAACCAATACGAAAAAGGAAACAAGGAAACATGATTTGTAAAAAAATAGGTTTAGAAACTACGGGGAAGTGCATAAATAATAAAAATGTAGGGGTATATTTATAAATATAAAAATTATAAAATTCCATACATATTATTTCATTCTTATATAATATACTAAATTAATATATATTTAAAATAAATTTATTGATTATAAAGCAAATTTACTGTGAATAATGAATATTTCAAAACATTATGTAAAAGTAAATAAGGTTATTGAAGACAATCATATTCCATGAAATCTAAAAGTTGTGTTATATTTGATAAATTGTAATAATGTAAATATATAGAATGCAATAAACAAACTTTTATAACATAAGGATATTACTGTTATTTAATAATGAATTGGGGTTATAAAGTCTTAATAGTTTGAACAGATTAGGAATTTAGTTTTGAAAACAAATCAAAATTGAGTTTTTCGATGTGAGGAATTGCTAAGAAATGAATCCCAAATTTAAGGAAACAAATTTCCAAGTTTCTTTAATTGCAAAAACGACCCTGAAATGTCTCGTAGGGGTTTCCTTGGGTTTTTGTTTCAAAACGGATAGGAAACATGGAAATGGTATGTCACTGGAGTTTTTGTGCTTCCTAAAATGCAACATTCGACATTTTTTTCCTAATTTACTTTTGTATTAATTAGGAAAGAGATCAAGTATAAAATGAAATTATAAGTAATAATTAAGAAGAGATAATTTTATGATAATGTAAAAGGGATAAATTAGTAATTTTAATAGAGTAATAGTAAATGTTTTATTAGTCTTAAATGAAAATCCTATACCGATAACTTTTTCAGTACCGGAAGGGATATTAATTATTGCATACTTAATTTCATTAGTGCAAATCTTATTACTAATTGATGCATATTGAATTTTGATTACTAATCAATAGTGACACTATTTAAGTAACTTATTACTAATTAATGCATACCGAATTCATGAATGGATTTAATTGGTTTTCAAAAAATCCAGTCAGATAACACAATGTGGCGTTCTCTTCCAGTGGCCAGTGGTTGGCAATCGCTTTTGATGAAGGCATTGTCAAGATTTTTGAGATAAAAAATGATTTGATGCCAGCAGCTGCAAGCGAGAAAGCATTTGCAATCAATACCGAACCACGAGTTTACGTTTGTCCAGGTAACTTCAATTGTGCATGAAGAGTTGTTAATTGCTTATTACTTCAATCGGGGTTTATGAATTTTGACAAAAGCTTTCAGTTTTTGTCATGGGTTTGGTCTGTGAATGGTTAGGCAGTAAAAGCTTATGTTGTTTTTGTCAAAAATAGAAAAAAATCCTTGAAACAGGGAATTACACAAAACAGGGAAGAAAATTACTAGAATCAAGTTCAGATTTATTTCATCATTTCCTGATCAGTGGCCGTGTAATTAAGAAAATTTATTCCTTTCCTTGTATGTTTTTACCTCTGTATTATAAAGACATGTAACCAGCGACATGTAAGATATAGATTAAGAAATAAAAAAACATTAATATTCTTTCTGAGAAAACATGGTGTCGGAGCAGGAAACATGATCTGTTGCTCATCATCTACCAATCTTACTAACAATTATGTCCAAAAGTGATTCACAATCATCCACTGGATCATCAGTTCAGAAAACCTCAGATGCCATGTCTAAAGACGGTAACTCGAAGGATTAATCAAACACCAGCCATGACGACCTGTCAACACAGATTGCAAACCTCCTAAAAAATAGCTTAAACAGCCATACCCAGAAACAGACCCTTTCAGACAACCTAAACATCAATATCAAATTAAACAGCCAGAACTATGCGCTCTGGTCGAGAATGATGAAAGTGGCGATAGGCGAAAAATCAAAAGAACTTTTGAATCATCTCACTAGAGTTCCAGCACCTCCAACGAAATCTGAAGAAAGTTTCGAAAAATGGGAGCAAGAGGATTTAATTGTTTTTTCATGGCTCATCCAAAATATTGACCCATAATTAGCTAGTAACCTGATAGAATACCCAACAACAAAAGCACTGTGGAATGCTCTAGCCACGACTTACAGCAGCGGGAAAGATAAATTACAAACTTTCAATTTACATTCGAAAGCAAATGGAATGAGGCAGAATGACTTACCACTAGAAGATTTTTGGATAATCGGCAAGGAGTTTGGGGAGAGATTGATCGAAGAGAACCGAATCCGATGACATCCGAGAGAGACATTGCCACATAAAATCAAATTCGACAAGAGCATAAATTATTTCAGTTCCTTAATGCTATAAAACCAGAATTCACTCAAATAAAATGAGAGATTTTAAGGCAGGAACCATTACCCTCCCCAGAAGCCGCTTACTCAGCCGTAAGAAAAGAGGCAACCAGGCTAAATATCTTGGGTTTTGTTCAAACAAACCCATCGCAGGGCATCAGGAGCGGACTGATATCGAAGGGTGAAGATGCGATTGGGATGGCGGCATAAGGAAAACAACGGTCAGGACCTCCCACTGGCGGTGGGAACGGCGGAACATCATTCCGTGTTGATAAATCAAAATTGAAGTGCACTCTATGTGGAAGAATGAAACACACGAGAGATAAATGCTTTAAAATCATTGGATATCCGGAATGGTGGGGTAACATCAAGAAAAAAGAGGGGATGGACACCGAAAAAGCCACCGCCGCTGTGGGCAACCAAGAGGCCATCGGTACAAGCAGCAGCGTTAGAGGAGAGGAGCCACTGTTTCAAGACGGCAAAGAGGCGCAAACTTGTGAAAGGGAAGAATCTGGTAATGAAAACCTAAACCAATTATAAAAATACCTCTTTACACTCACTTCGTAAAATTCCTCACACGCCCTCAACTTCTGATTTTTTGCAAATTGACCCACAAAAAAAATTTCCTATTCAAATGTTGTCCAAAATAGAAAAGGAAAAAATGATTCGTGGATAATTGATTGTGGGGCCATTAACACAATGACCTTTAATGCCCAAGATATTAAAATCCCAACTCGTCCTATGAAAACCAATGTCCGAACTGCGAATGGTGAAATTATTGCAGTAAAAGGAGCAGGGTCAATAGAATTTTCACCAACTATGAAATTGGCAAATTGCCTTTATGTTCCTTCTTTGTCGCACAAATTACTATCTATCAATCATATTACAAAGGAACTCAATTACATAGTATTAATGCATCCAACTTTCTGTTTACTGCGGGACATCCGGACGGGAACGATTATTGGACGTGGCACTGAACACAAAGGGTTGTACTATGTGGATGAAGTTACTCAGAGCAGTACTGTAATGCTAGCTCATGGATCAACATATCGAGAAGCTTGGTTATGGCACCGAAGATTGGGGCATCCATCCACGGGTTATTTATCTTTGTTATTCCCTAAACTTTTTTATTCTATTAAAAATAATACCCATTGTGAAACCTGTGTCCTGGTAAAAAGTCATAGACAATCATTTAAACCTAACAATACCAGGGTTGAATTACCATTTATTTTGATACATAATGATGTGTGGGGTCCAGCACCAGTCCTAGGAGGACAAGTTTTTCTCTATTTTTTATATTTGTTGATGATTGTTCTCGCATGACCTGGGTTTACTTTCTTAAACACAAACATGAAGTAGCAAATACCTTTACCAACCTCTTTACCATGATCCAAAATCAGTTTGACAAGACCATAAAAATTTTACGATTTGACAATGGAGGGGAATTTGTCAACACCTCGATGCAACAGTTTTTCCAAAATAAAGGGATAATCCACCAAACCACTTGCCCAAATACCCCAGAACAAAATGGTGTAGCGGAATGAAAAAACCGAATTCTCCTTGAAATGACTCGTGCCCTCATGATAGAATCTCGAGTCCCAAAAAACTTTTGGCCCGAAGCCTTAACTACTGCAATTTACCTTTTAAATAGACTACCCACAAAGATCCTGAACCTACAAACACCAATTTAGACCTTAGCCACCTTCACCACAATACCTTCCGCTCTAACTCTCCAACCACGTGTATTTGGATGTTCTGTCTTTGTTCACATTCCAAAACAAGATAGAACCAAACTGGATCCCTGTGCTAAAAAATGTGTATTTTTGGGTTAAGAGATTCACCAAAAGGGGTATCGGTGTTATAACCCAAAAACCCGCCATATGTTCATAACTATGAACTGTCACTTTCTCGAGACTGAAAATTACTACACTACCCAATTTAGTGGTCAGGGGGAGATATCAGATGCCCTAAGTTGGTTTCATGAACCACCACAGATCCAACCAACACCACAAAACCCATCGCCACCATCGCAACCGCAGATCTAACCAACACTACATAAACCATCACCACCATCGCAATAGCAGATCCAACCACCACCGCAATCGCAGATCCAACCAACACCACAAAAATCACATGAGAAGTAGAACAGTACTGTTGAAAGCACTTTTGATACACCTGTGCAATTTACAGAGTTTCGTATCTCAAAAGATAATCCTCCCAACCAGATGGCCAAGGTAATAGAAGTTAATAATCAAAGCAATTATTCTAACACTGATGAAATACTAGTTGTTGTTGTGAGCCCTGATGACCAGGAGCCTGCCAAAAATGAACAATATATTTTACCTCCAAGAAGAAATAGAGGAGTCCCACCAAACAAATACTCTCCATTTAAAGAAGTTTCAAGGTCTAGATACCCTATGGCCAATATAGCAAGGGGGAGATTTTCAGAACGAGCAAAAGCATTTGTGACAGCCATATATTAAGAGCATATCCTAACAACAGTTGAACATGCTATGACTTCAGAACATTGGAAAAAGGTGATGAAAGAGGAGATGGATGCACTGGAAAAAAATAACACATGGGAAAAATGTAAGCTGCTAATAGGAAAAAGACCAGTAGGATGCAAATGGGTGTTCACTATAAAACATAAGCCAGATGGCTCAGTTGAAAGATACAAGGCACAACTGGTAGCAAAGGGGTTTATCCAAACTTATGGCATCGACTACTTAGAAACCTTCTCACTCGTAGCAAAAATTGACACTATTCGAGTACTTTTTTCAGTAGCAGCTAACAAGGGATGGCCACTTAATCAATTCGATGTGAAAAATGCTTTCTTGCATGGAGAATTAATTGAAGAGGTTTACATGGAGGCACCGCCGGGGTTTACAAAGTACTTTTATAATGGAGAAGTATGTCGGTTAAAGAA
This sequence comes from Euphorbia schlechtendalii, assembly GCA_949673415.1. Lineage (NCBI taxonomy): Eukaryota > Viridiplantae > Streptophyta > Magnoliopsida > Malpighiales > Euphorbiaceae > Euphorbia > Euphorbia schlechtendalii. Next base: position 21,954 of record CATIWQ010554327.1, on the reverse strand, counting down.
ATCTCTTTATGGCCTCAAACAATCACCGAGGGCGTGGTTTGGAAGATTTACATTGGCAATGAAAATTTATGGATATAAACAGAGCAATGCTGATCACACCTTATTCTTGAAAAAGAGAAACGGGCTAATAACTTGTTTGATTATCTACTTTGATGATATGATCATCACGAGAAACGACAAAGAAGAGATGATGAAGTTGAGAAGAAGCCTGTTTGCCGAATTTGAAATGAAGGATTGAGGACATTTAAAGTACTTCCTTGGGATTGAAGTGTTGAGGTCTGGACAAGGAATTTTTATCTGTCAGAGAAAGTATACACTTGATCTTTTAGCAGAAATTGGAATGATTAACTGTAAACCAGTAGATACCCTGATAATTGTGAATCATGGACTAAAATATGTGGAAGGAGCAGAACTTACAGACAAGGAAACATACCAAAAACTGGTGGGGAAATTGATATACCTTTCGCACACTAGACCTGACATAGCATATGCAGTAGGTATAGTCAGCCAGTTTATGCATAGGCCACAAAAAGACCACATGGAGGCTATATGAAGAATCATAAGGTACCTCAAAGGAACAACTGAACATGGAGTGTTTTTTAAATCAAATGGACATTTAGAGATACAAGGGTATACAGATGCAGATTGGGCAGGAAATCCAATAGATCGGAAGTCTACTTTAGGATACTTCACACTTGTAGGTGGAAACCTCGTTACTTGGAGGAGTAAGAAACAGAAGGTAGTAGCTTTGTCAAGCGCAGAAGTGGAATTTCGAGGAATCGCTCGAGGTGTAGCTGAAATTCTATAGCTACGAAAGTTGTTATCAGACATTGGGTTCTCATCATCTACGGCTTGCAAATTAATGTGCGACGATCAAGCAGCCATAAGCATATCAGAGAATCTAGTTCAACATGACCGGACGAAGCATGTAGAGGTTGGCAGACACTTTATCAAGGAGAATATTGAAGCTGGAATCATCGAACTCCCTTTTGTACGATCAGAAGACCAACTAGCCGACATCCTAACAAAAGCAGTCAATGGTAGGATTTTCAGCGAAGTCTTGGACAAGTTGAGCATCGGAAATCCCACTACGCAACTTGAGGGGGAGTGTCAAAAATAGAAACAAATCCTTGAAACAAGGAATTACACAAAACAGGGAAGAAAATTACTAGAATCAGGTTCAGATTTATTTCATCATTTCCTGATCAGTGGCCGTGTAATTAAGAGAATTTATTCCTTTCCTTGTATGTTTTTACCTTTGTATTATAAAGACATGTAACCAGCAACATGTAAGATATAGATTAAGAAATAAAAAAACATTGATATTCTTTCTGAGAAAACAGTTTTGTGTAGACCTGTTTGTGGGCCGTGTGGGTCGAGTCCGCTTCAACGGACCGAGTTTGGATACTCATTTTTTAAAAAAACCCTGTCCAAGCCTGAGCCCGTCAAAGCTCAAAGTTTTATGGACCAGGTTTGGTTTTTATATAAATACTCAAGCCCGACTCGATAAATAATTTCAATTATTTATAATATATTTATTCATTACATTTATAATTATTTTAATATTTTATATTTTATCCTACTAAATTTGTATACTTGATTACAATAAATGTTACAAAATATTAAAGATTTTAAGTAAATAATGCAATTATTTCTAAAATTTAAACATATTTTGGTTTATTTTATATTTGTTATTTCATTTAATAAAAATATATAAAAAAAATATTCATGGACTTGGGTCGGACTTGAGAATGACCTTGTAAGTCTGGCCCGAACCCGAAGTACTAAAGTATGGGCTTGGACCAGGCTTGGATTAACGTTTTTAGTTAAAAGCCCGCCAAGCCAAACTCAACCCACCCGACCAACATGTCTAGTTCTGTGCCATGATTTGAAAGTATGCACTTGGAAATATAAGTTAAGTGTAGCCATGGATAAATATGCTTTGACATGTTATAACATATCCGGATGAACAGGCATCTCAAGTAAGTTAATAAGAAAATTATTCATCTTTATGCAAATGTGATATAAGTTCTTGTACATAAATACAATGATTTTTTCGCATTCACAAACCACTTTGTCTTGACTTCAATTTCAAAAGAATTCGGTTTCAAGTGGCAAATGAGATGGGATTTCGCTAAGCTAAGTTCTCAAGTAACTCATAGTTGAACTCGAAACTATCAAATGAAGAAATGACCACGAACTAAAACAATCTGAATTCGATGAACTGTTATTATACATTTCGGCAGAGCATTTAATTTGAAGTTAAGAGAAGTTGAACAACTTGCAGTACAACATTATTGATGAAGTAAGAAAAGTTAGAAGTTTCATGGACGGTTTGCACCTTATATGACAATTTAGGAGGAAAAAAAAGAGGAATGGTTCTGATTGAATTCTATCTATAATGCTCTAGGTGTGTTGCCCAAGTTTGTGCAGCCGGTTGCCCAGTTTCAGTTACAAGAACCAAAAGCACTATGTGGGTTTCGGACACCAAAAAAACACGGTTGTCATTATTGCTATGGATGGCAGGTTAGCAAGTCTTCATCTATACCTGGTATATTTCCCCTTCGTCTATAGTTTCTGAATGCATCATATATACTTTTGCAGCATTTATTATTGCAAATTCAACATGGCTCAGCTTGAGCACCACCACATGTTCTTGTTGCAGTGAGTGGAGATTTGCCAAAGCAGGTTTGCTGGTATACATAGTTTTTGTAGACGGCATATAAAGTTGCATATACTAGATATAGTCATATGATTCTTCTTTTACAATTGTGTTTGGTTAAAAAAAATTTAGGAATGACTATGGAATCCTCCAAATTCATGTATAATCCAATTAGGTCATGTAAACTCTCTGTGTTGTTAAACATGCAAGTAGACTCTACTACTTGATTCAAACAAACAAAAAGCAAATGTAAAAAAAATACTAACGGCGGTCTAGAGCCTTGTCTCACAAGGCCAACTAGAAAAGAATCACGTATAAAGTCCAGTAATTAATATAAAGATCAAACCTCATCAAAGTTACACGATACTCGTATTATTAATCTTTTTTTCTCAACCATAAAATATCCAAGTGATTATTCTAAACTCACAACATGTACTACAACTATGCCCAAAAATTCGTACAACATCTACAGTTCATCCTTAGCCTCAGTAGATTCTTTTTCTTTTTCTTGTTGGGGAGCTTTGTCTCTGTTCTTTTCAATGAAGTTAATGATATCATCTTTGCTTCTATCTCCATCATACTGCTCCAACTTCCCACTTGCTGACCTGAAGAATACTGTTGGATATCCCTTCACATCGAATGTACCACTCGGGATATCATTCGCAGTTGCATCCTTAACACCAACAGAAACAAAAATGTTAACATGTCATGCTAAATAGAAACCTCTGTCATTTCAAGATATAAAGTACTTGTATGAAATGCAATTTCTTTTTGGTATTTTGCTGGGATACAAATTTGGTGGTTGGTTTGGCCGTAGTAATGAGCAGGTTGCTATTCATTTATATCATTATTTATTAATTCTTACCCCAAAAAAAGTAAACATGGCCAAACAACTAACCCATGCCCCATGCCTAACTCTATCTAGGCCAAATAAATTAAATGTCAACACTTCCATTGAAAGTCAAATAAGCAGCCTTTACAGTCTTAAATAGTAAATTTATTGTTAACACAGCCATTAGAAGTCAAATTAGTAGACTTCAGAGTTTTTTTATGTGTAGCTACTAGCTTTTTAAGAATCTTAAAAGTCTAACCCCGGTGTCATTACCAACAGTTTTTACTTTTTACAAATTCTTAATTCAGAAGAATGCCATCAAACTATTCCATCATTTTCATCTTGTAATGAATATTCACTATCTATTCAGTACCCAAGCATTATTTATTCTCGTACATCTAATTAATCTCTTTTGTTCAAGGAACACAATTAAAAATATATAATTAAATTTTCGACCTTAGAGCAGGACAAATACTTACGAGCTTTGCAATGAGAATATCAGGATCACTTTCGTAAGAGATAGCAACTTCATCCAAGATTGGGGCTAATTTTTTGCAGTGTCCACACCAAGGAGCATAAAACTCAAGAAGCACTGCAAAGCAAGACATCCCAGCAAATTACATTGCAAATCCAGATTACTAAAATTACAGCTTAAGCTAGAACAAAAAGAAGAATATGTAACTGTGATATAATACAATAAGGAAAACGTTTAAAGACTTATCAAAGTAGGTGACATAATATATGACCACAATGATGTCTTCTTCAGTTCTCTTAGTAAAAAATATGAAGATTTGTTTGCTAACATCATTGCTTTTAAGTTGAAATGCATAATATCTACTTTGATTGTTTAGTGGTTGAAATAACAGCAAACAAATCTATTCATAAATTCTTATGCCAGTTGTAAAATCTCATTAGAGAACCCTCTGAACGTTATAAGATACTACCACTTAACTCATGCAAATAACTACAAAATTGAAAATTGAAGTTGAATGATTAGCAAGGAAATACATAAATTGTCAAGCTGAGAGCCATTAAAACAATATGGTAAATAAAGAAGATACTACACTATACAATTGGTACATACCATTTTTCCCTGAGTTGAAAACCAAATCCTGAAGAGTATCGGCAACCACGATTTTAACAGGCTCGTTATTTGATTCAGGGATAGGCTCTGATTTCTTGAATGTTGGCACTTTTCCCTCCTGCGTGTATTTAAAATTTAAATTAAGGTGTATGCAAATTAGGCAAATATTCGAAACGAAAAATCAGATTCCTAGCACCTTGCATTGCAGAACCACAATGCCATCAAAATATTTCCTTTACCTTGTAGTCTTTCACCCAATGAGCAATATGATCAGCCTCTAAGTTTGCCTTTAGGTATTTCTGTCCATCCTCAGTTTGTATAATGATAAGAGGAACCTGGTGCTCCTTGAGTCCAAAGTACTGCACATCCACACAATGTAAGTATATATGTTAATAAAACTCCCTTGTAGTGTGTGTTTGGTTTGAAGGAAATGGGGAGGGAAAGGAAGGAAAGGTGCATATCATTCCAACCAAACACAACACAAAAACCATAAGGAAAATAAGCTACTGAACAGGAGCCCCACTGACCTGGAAGGCACCTTGACTAGCCTCTACATCTCCCAACAAAAAGATTATGCCCTGCCCTTTGTATTGCTCAGCAACTTGTTTATAGCTAGTTTTGAAAGAATCAATAGCTTCAATACTGAAGTTGATAAACAACATTGCCTGCCAATTTCAAAGTAATTGTTTTTAAATGAACCAATACATATGCAGGTTAAGTGTGTATACTCTTCACACAGACACAAAGAATTCAGCATTTGGCATACAGAATTAAGAACAGTCCACTCAAAAAGAGCATAAGTTTCAAATTTACAGTTACTACATCTTAACCACACACTCATACCTTTGCTTCATGACTATTGAAAAATTTTATGACGAAAGGATGATTGCTGGGATCACTGTTAAAGATAGTCACAATAGGGATACTAGATTCTTCAATGAACTTCTCAAGCACATCAACATTAAAATCCTACAAGCATACAAAATTGTTAAAATAAGCATTCCACGTAGAAATACACAATCTAAACATAAAACACACAATACCTTAAAATCAACAACGAGTTCATCAAATGGCTTGAACAACCTCACAAGGGGTCCAGTCACAGATGATTCCCCACGTGGAAGGTGTTTAGCGTCCAAAGTGTGACCAAAATCATAGTCAGAGCGCAATTTATCTGCTACAGAAATATAGTTCTCATACTCTGACCCAGATAACTTAGGGAAAACTCCAACCTGAAAGAACATTCAAATATGTTAACAATAAGTAAGTTCCTGGGGCATTGCCAATTTGAAAGGAAAAGGCTAAGAGAGTTCTACTTACAATTACAATCTTCTTTTCATCAACAAATGTGCTAGCATCTTCTTTTGATTTTATTTCAATCGAAGGAGGACCACTTTGTTTCTTCAAATACTCAACAATACCATCAGCTTCACGAGGGCCTTTATATTCTTGAACTGACTTTCCACCATTTCTCAAAATTTTGATAGTCGGGAATCCCTTAATATCGTATTGGCTAGCAATATCCTTGTTAGCCTCTTCATTGGCATCAACTTTGGCCAGAACTACTGGTGAGCCATGACTATTCAATATGGATGCCGCTTTCTCATACTATAGAGAGAACATGGAATGTTGTCAGCTAAAATTAACAAAGAAAAAAGCCAGCACTTGCTGTACTAGACAAAGTTAAATATCAATACCTCAGGGGCAAGCTTCTTGCAGTGTCCACACCTGCAAGAAAACACAAACATCCACATTCAATCCAGATCATTAGACCCAAAAAAGGACTTCTAAGGCACTTAGTTCATAGTTGGTATCTACTTAAACTAATATGTTTAGCATAGAGATAGAGATGGTCAAAGGTAAGTTATTCTTCCAGCAAGATCCCACCAAAGACCTTGGCCAAATTAAGTTCAACAAACTATCAAATGGTAGAATTATAAATAAATTAAATATCATTGTAGAAGTGTGAATATTGTGATTCACCGACAGTTTTTGTTCCACTGTAAATTGAACATGCTTACATGCCACAATGACAATTCAGCCACATTCCTAGACCAAAGAAAGAACAATAGCTGACGGAGGCGATTAATCACAGGTAGAGGTTGTAATAATTTAATAGAGTAGGTAGATTTAAATTCCCCTGACTTTGACAATAAGGACGTTTTTACAATTGTACAGATGACTCAATTTATCAATGAAAAAAATTGTACTCTTCGTTAAACCAACCAAATAAAAAAAATCAATTAACCACAAAAAAGCACATCATTTTAAAAGACTGAAGCATAAACTAGTTCTTAAACAGTATGCAGTTCTAGATCACATATTCAGATGCCATCGACCGATTACAGTGCAACAAAGAAACTTCAGTAGCAACGATTTACACAAACCATATCTAATTTTACAAAATTAAAAGTCTAACCTTAAAAACAAATCGGTTCAAAACACAGAAGCAAATTAAACTCGCACTAATAAATTCAACACAGAGGGATCTCACATGACCATACACAAAATGGATTGAATTCTAACAACATTAAGGTCGAAATTACATACCAAGGAGCATAGAATTCAACGACGATAAAATCATGTTTGCCAATCGTTTCAGTGAAATTGGACTGATCCAGCGTCAAAACGAACTCCTTCTCACTCTCACCAGCTGAGATCGCTACAATAAGAGAAAATACAAAGGCGTAAAACCAAATCGAAGACCTAGAAGCCATTGTTATTAGCTTCCAAACTGGTGTTGAAGGTATAGAAGTAAGAACTGAGCGTTTCTCTTGCGCTGATTCTCACGATGGCTTTTATTGAGATATGCAATAGAGGGAGAACGAGACAGGCATGGTTTCACGGCACGTGATATTTTCTTTTCTTATCCGCGAGAGTACATAATGACGTTGTACTCGCCCATATTGGAGACTTTACGTAACGTGGAGTGCTTTTATTGGGTTATCTCGCCACGTCATGTGACACGTAGGTTATAATGGCGAGTAAAAATTATAAATGGCAAGTAAATCTTGGTATTTTTAACATTGTATTTATTGATATTTTCCCGTGTATAAAGTAATGTATTTTAAATCTTTTGTATTAAAATCGAATTTTTTTCGTCTAATTAGGAACACTAAATCTATGTTCGTATTTTGTCCTTAAAACCAAGTTCTTGTTATTATTAGATCCAAAATTACATTTTATTTGAGTTTCCTTTTTTAAATTGGATACAAAATCAGTACCCTGTTAAGTAATTTTCTTTTCACTGCAGTAATTAATTCGAAAACTGAATTTAAGAATTTAATGATTAGAAAATAATTTTTTATAGTAATACTTTTGGGATTAATTATTTTAAAAAGCACTTTTTTAGTGCAACCTACTAGTGCAATAATGAATATATTGATATGGCATTCTCTACAAAGTTAGCTAAAGAATATAAGTTTATTTTACGGTTAATTTATTTTTGAAAAGTAAAACAATTGTAGGATAATTATATGGTTGTTTTATTAAAACTAATACTTTATTAATTTACCTCTTTTCATCATATGATTAATGGTGTGGACATTAATCCAACAATGATAAACGGTAATGTAATGTTTACTTTGTTACATGAAATTCCTTTAATTAATGATGATAAGCACATATAATGATTATTTCATGATACAAAGCCGCTATGAAATGCACAAAAATTAAATTTTTTTTTATCCACAAATCGTTCTCGGTTAAGGTTTTATTTCACAAATTACATGAAAAAATATTGTTTAACAGAATAATGCGACCAAATCTACAAGAACTACCACTGTCTTTTTTTCATTTTATAATAAATTCACAAATTGCAAGATAACTCCATTTTAACTTATTTTTAACCAGAAATGCTTACCATATAAACACATATCACTCCAATCTAGTGTAAATATGTGAACAATTTTAGTTGACAGGTTATGGCAGACGAAATAAACCATTTTGTTAATTGACGGGTTGTGACAGAAAGAATCAACCATTTTATGATACTTGTTGTATGTGAATGACAACCGATTTTACTTTCAATGTTAGTCACTATATTGCAAGATAACCTAATTTTAAATTATTTCCAACCAGGAATGATTGCCATTTAAACACATATCACTCTAAGTTAGTGTAAATATGTGAATACAATTAGTTGACAGGTTGTGACGGACGGAATCAACCATTTTGTGGTATTTGTATGTGGATGAAAACTGATTTTTTCATTTTGATATTAATTTCACTAACTTAATTGTAATTTATACAACACAAACACAATAAAATCAAAGATAACATCTATTAATTTGAAATAAAGTATTTTAAGAAAATTATACAAGTATCACAAAATAGTTAATTCTGTCTGTCACAACCTGTTAAATGATTGTGTTCACATATTTACACAAACTTAGAGTGATGTGTGTTTAAATGGTAGTCAATTCTAGTTGAGAATAAATTCAAATGGGGTTATCTTGAAGTATAGTGACTACCAATGAAAGTAAAATCAATTTTCATTCACATACAAGTACCACAAAAAGGTTGATTTTGTATGTCACAATATGTTAACTAGTTGTGTTTACATGTGTTTACATATTTACACCATATTTTGAGTGACATATGTTTAAATGGTAGCAATTTCTAGTTGGGAATAAGTTGAAATGAGGTTATCTTGCAATATAGTGACTACCAATGAAAGTAAAATCGATTCTCATTCACATACAAGTACCACAAAATGGTTAATTCCGTCTGTCAGAACATGCCAACTAATTGTATTCGCATATTTACACTATTTTGGAGCGATATGTGTTTAAATGGTAATCATTTCTGGTTAAAAATAAGTTAAAATGAGGAGATCTTGCAATATAGTGACTAACAATTAAAGTAAAATTGATTTTCATTCACATACAACAAGTACCATAAAATGGTTGATTCCGTCTGTCACAACCTGTCAACTAACAAAATGGTTGATTCCGTCTATCACAACATGTCAACTAATTGCATGCACATATTTACACTAGCTTGGAGTGATATGTGTTTATATGGTAAGCATTTCGGGTTAGAAATAAGTTAAAATGAGGTTATCTTACAATTTGTGAATTTATTTTAAAATGAAAAATACACTGATCGTTCTTGTAGTTTTGGTCGCATTATTCTGTCAAACGATACTTTTTCATGTAATTTGCGAAATAAAAATTCAACCGAGAATGATTTGTGTTTTTTCTTTCTTACTATGTTACTTTCACATGATTTTAATATTGATTTTGTTGAAAGATTAAGGTTTGAGATGTTTGGAAGTGAGATTCTGAGAATTAGGATTCTAAATTCGTTTTTCATGGAATTTTGCGAAATAAAAGCTTGCCCGATATCAAAGTGATGGGTTTTCCTTCATCATATGTTGCTCTTAAATAATTTTTGTGTTGATTTTGTTGAAATATTGAGATTTGAATGACTTAGAAGTGAAGTTTTTTGAAAGAAGTTAAGAATTTGAGAAAGAAGATGAAAGATTAAGAGAGAAAATTAAATGTTGAAAGTGAAAAGATTCCATCTTTATAAGAGGATAGAATAGCAAAAATCAGCGAGAGGATGGCCAACTTTAGGATTACTCTTTTTATAATTACTCCAAAAGAATAAATTGTAATTAATTTACATTCTATTGACTTATTGTACGATTCATGCCACGTGCGTATGATACATATTCAAGAATCAAGATATGGTAGAGCCAAGACGAGCCAAATGCATGCCAGCCCAAAACTATAAAGGGCTGTATTAATTAGACAACAAATAAGGTTGGCCCTTTTGTAGATTGTTACAGTTTGTTATCCAACTTTTTGCTTGTCTGGGACGGAAATTTTCTACATATTAGTTTTATTTCATGTGTATGCGTCAAATATTAGTATTTTACTTTAGTATGTAATGGTTTGTAAAATGCATTTAAAATTTAGAAAAATAAAAAGAATTAGCACATTAATATAAAACTTTAGCTTCTTTGTTATAATTTTTTTATTCTCAAGTAACTAACATTGAATATGCGATAATTTAAAAGGTAAAATACTGAACAATGGATCCGAGAATAAAAGGCTATTGCCAAATACTAAATAGTAGGTCAGAAAACAAAAGGATATTTTCAATTCTATAAACTTTTCGAAATTAATTAATCCCCAAATGTTAGAAAAATATTTTTTCGTAGTGTGTAGTGACATCTATTTTTGTACAACCTTGTACGTTTTTTATACACATAAAATTCATGTTTGTTATGTGTTATAAATTATACAGATAATTTTTGTATATCACGTACGTTTCTCATTGCTAGTTCTTTTTAATTTATAGTTTATAAGTTATTTATAACAACTATTTCTAGCTTATAAGTCATTTAAAACCAATCAGTCAATTATTTAATAAAACTGAGTTATGGGTAATTCACAAGCCAAGTGTTAGATAAAATTGACTAACAAACAAATTATAAGTTATACAAGTTATATAATTTTTTGTGTATATTTGATGACGCGCCTAAAGAGCTAGCTAATAGTTTTCAGCTTATAAAAACACAAGTAAAAAAGTGACAATCTATAAGATGCAATGAATAAATGAAAAACAAACAATAGAGGAGCAAATGGCTATGATATGTATATATTTAAGAGCAAAACCGTCCCTTGCACAACAAACTATAAAACCCTCAAAACAGCTGGTCAGGTAGAAGAAGCATCAATATAAATGACTTGAACTATAAGAAGAATTTGTAACATCAATACAACAATGGCAGATAAAACATACCTCAATTTCATAATCAAAATTTTTCATTTCTTCTTTTTCTACTCTACCAAGTCTACAAAAAGACTTATCCAAAATCATCCTCCTTACACTTATCCAGTTACAGCAAACCCAACCAATCAACCAATAAATGAATTTCCTGTACATCATTCCTAATACCTAATGAAGGGGTTAATTTAGCACAACAAAACAAGGTCAACCCACCATAATGTTAACTTCCATACCAGCTATTCCAAATCCAATACTATATGTGATCAAGCATGATTTTCAAGTCTAACCTGTTCGTGACCTTTGACGACCTCCGAAGTGAAGCTGCCTAAAGCCTCGAAAATCGGGGCTAGACCTGCTTGTAAGCTGCCTGATGCTGCGGCATGTACTAGTTTCGTCGCTTCCCTGTGCCTTATTCTTTCTTCTTCCAGTTTCTTCCTCATCGAGTCCAAATCCACCTTCAAATCGTCGAGTGGGGTAATCCCGCTTTCTGAAGTAACCTTAGACATCGCTTTATCTGACAGCACATCTTGCCGGTGAGCAATTTTTTCCCTCTCAGAATGCAACTTCCTCATTCGTTTCTCAAAATCCTTTGTAAGGTACTCCGCTTTGATCCTTTGGCGCTGCTCCTCATCCTGCCTTTCCCATAGTTGATGTAAGCTTGAAGCGAAATCGAGCATCGCATTTTCTACGGCTTTTTCGGAAATCCTGTCCATTGCTTGATACCAGTCGTTGCAGAGAACGAAAATAGGTGGGGCCCCCATTCTGCTTGGAGAGAAAGGCGCGATTCCATCGGCGGTTTCTTCTGGCTCGATGAGAAGGCACCTTAAAAGCCACCCGTTTAATGACCCAATGTAAGATTTTTGGGTGTTGATCCAGTTTATGAAGCATGTGCACCAATTGACCAGCTCTGATTCGAGTTCGAGTGTTGCTCTCAAACCGGAATCTTTGTGCAAACCGGTGTTTGCCTTGAACGAGCAAATTTTGCTTTCCATGATAGCTCGGAATTGCTTTTGGTGACATCTAAGAATGGATTTCCACATCCTAATCATTCTGCAAATAAAAAAGGGCATAATTCTAAATAACGAAGAATACGAAAAGCCAAAATAGCAAAACAAAAAAAAAAGTTGAGCATTGCTATATTTCAACACTAAGTATTTCTACTGCCAAATACATGCTTAAAACCCTCAACTTGGTATAATTTATGTTTTACTCAATTTTGAAAAGTCTACGACCCCCCTAAACTTGGCAAAGTGCGCCCGTTAACCTCAATGCCACGTGTCACATACTGATTGGGGAGAGAGAAAAATAAAAAATTTGACATCTTTGAAAAGTCAAACCAATCACGAGGTGACACGTGGCACTGAGGGGGCTGGCGAGTGCACTTTTGCCAAGTTTGGGGTTGGTGGAGCAAAATGAGAGTGGAGGGCGACACAAATGCAAATCATGCCAAGTTGAGGGTGCTAAGTATGTATTTGGCTTACAAATAAACAAATTGAAAAGAGAAGTAAACAAAATGCTTCATAAAATAGCAGAAACATCAGCTATAGAGCTAATTAAGCAAAAATAGAGCAGTTCTCTATAGATATTAATGCAGCAGCTATTGTTAGTGTAACCTAACAAGCACGATCTCCCCACAAGGACTAAGACTCTAAAAGCAATTATGTGCAAGACAATGTAAAAGAACAATGAAGATCTAACTGATTAAGGGATTAAGGTAATGTACCCATGAATTAACTCAGCGACACGAGGCTGCAACTCTTTGTCCCTCAAAATGTGTATTTTGCTTGATATTGCTTGAATAGCTCTGATTGTAACATTTAGTTTCGTGAACGATTTTCTTATTGAAGCCTGTGCTGCTTCAATTTTACTAGACTCAGCTCCATGTTCATCTAAGCTTCTTAATCTCCTGCAACCTTTTTCATACACAACCCGTAGCCTTTCCTCATCCTAAAATCACCACAAACACATAGTAAGAAAGATTCTACAGAAATTAACAATATATAAAAAGCATATGAAAACACAAAGTATAAAAAAACACAATTTTCCCTTCTCATACACTATATGTTCATATGTAATTTTAAGAAACGGGTTAATTACTAGTACACATCAAATGGCAAGTCCCTGAGAAAAAACTCTATCCATAATCAGCTAGGCTCTTTAGCAGGCATTGGTTTTCAACACAAAATCACAACTTGAATATCCATAGTAAATAATAAGATTCTTACCAAAAAAAATACTAAACAATAAGATTAGAAGTAAGGCAATGTTGGTTCCATACTCTTATACCTTGACATGCTTGTATAGTTTCTTCTCCCAAGCATAAATTTCCTCAAAGGTAGAAGAAAGGTTTCTAGGCCCTCTCTCAAAATCATCTCCAACATCCCCAGTGTATGTTTTTGCTATTTTTAACATCTTCGATGAGATATGAAGAGCAGGTCTTGTAGGAGGATTTGATGACACCATACATAAAATCCGGGAAAAAATCACTGCAGTAAAGCAGCATACAAGTTTCAATAATAATGCAGAGAAACATATATTTTATCAATACAACTAGACCTAATCTACCTATCCTAGCAAACAACAACAAAACGTTAGACTAAGGGTCAGTTTGGGATAGTTTTCTCAGGCTGATTTTCCAAAAAACTCTATTTTCAAGTTTTTCTAGGTTGCTGTCCCGAAAAGCTCTAGAAATTAATTAGTATAAAAAGTCCAAATCTTTTGGCCAATGCCTTGTTGTTTTACTTAAAATTTGTAACTGAAACTTTTCATGACAGCGGTTCTAACAGCAATCCCAAACATGCCCTAAAATAGTAAAGAAACAAGCTTTATGTGGCATCCATGTAAGCTATGCAAAGTATCACAAATTACTACTAGAACCAAACATTAAACATGATAAAGCTAATGAAAAATGACATTACCTTTCAGCAAAGTGGTTCTTCGCTGGTAAGGCAATCTTCCCACCTCAAGTAATGAGGCAACTTCTTTTCCATGGCTAGAAGCAGTTTCAAACTCGTCCTTAATGTCCTTCACAACTTCGTGTATATCTCGAGTACCATGGACCGACAATGTAGTTAAACTACTAGCCTTTGAAGAATCAAAATCCATCACAGAAGCCTCTTCAACCCCAAAGCTTACCCCTTTTCTCCTCACAGATACAGACTCTCCATCAGTACTCTTAGATATTATACTTTCAGGGCTCCGGAATGTATCAGGACTAGCACTGCTATTGATTTCTTTCCCTTTAATGGAATCCAAGCTTTCACTGCTGGTTTGATCAGGCACTGATTTCGATGAGCCCTCTCCATAATTGGCATTGCCATTGTTCGCATTCATTTCCTCAACCAGTTTCACTTTCTTCTTCTCCTTGTGAACTTCTTTAATCACTTCATGCTCTGTTTCATCTTCCAGATCGGGAATCCCTTCCCTTTCTCGGACCTCCTTGGAATCCGGACTACTTGTTGTAGATCCGTACCTGTATTTTCCGAAACCCGGGTAAATACCTGAATCATTATCGTAGGATTCAAACACATTCAGGAAGTCCCAGGCGGACACTCTCGGAGGAGATGGCGGAGCTGGCGGCGGCCTCTGAGGGCTGGCCTCTCGCCGAGGGGATGCCATCATCGGGTACCCGAAATATCCGTTATTTCCGTAAATATTTGAGTATCCATTTACCACTGGATCCTCATACACCACAGTCTTTGCCGGAGTAGCAGACTTCTTCATGTAATACATGTTGGAACCAGGATTAGGGTACGGGTACGGGTTCGGGTAGGGGTATTGAAACGGGAACGGGTTATATCCGACATTGTTGAATCCCCAATTTTCTTGAGGGGGATAACCATTGAAGCTGTAAGAAGTTGATGGATCTTCGGGTTGAGGCGGATAAACCGGTTCGGGTGGATATCCATTGAAATTGTATGAAGTGGATGCTACGTCTTGTTCGGGAGGGTAGCCATTGTAATTGTATGAGCTCGACGGAACTTCTCGTCGCTGTTTCTCGTCTTCCTCTTCTTCGTCGGAATCGTGAATGTGAATATGACCCGAATCAGAGTCCAAATCCGACCCGGATGATAAATGCAAGTGTGAATCTTCAATGTCGTCGTCCTCCTCTTTGATTTTGCTTTTATCGTGGCCACTGCTGTCTGCAGAGTGAGAAATCGATGTAGAAGACGACGAATTTTTAGGTTTCGACTTGGATTTCCCTTCGCGGGAAGGCAAAGTTAGAACAGGCGAGCCAGGGGAGGAAGAAGATGCAATTACAAGCTCCTCATCAACAAACTTCCGAATCGCTTCACCAACATCTTTCAATGAGTGAAAATACAAAACATGAGCGGCGGCGAAAGCGTAACGGTGATCGGAAGCCGCCTTGATTAGCTCTTTACGCTCTCTGCAACGAACTACAAGCGGCAAATCATCAACCTTGGATCCTCCACAGCCCATAGCAAAACGAACTGTCTACTCAATAAAGAGAGAAGCCCTATATCTTTCATGGTGATTCCGCTTCTGCAAACGCCTGATCGTGCAAATTGACAAAAAAAGGAAGCATTGTAAGTAGCGATAGATCCCAAAATTTAAGAGAGAAAGAAAGAGGAATAGGTTAATTGACTTGACAATTAGACAGATTGTCAATCAAACGAAAACCCTTGAGAGAAATATAAGAGAGCGACAACAATGGAGGGTACAGAGTACAGACATGAACTAGTAAAAGGAAATAGAACAGTGGGAAATCGAGGGAGAAAGAGAAATCTGACCGTAGAGATTGATGAGAGTGAAAAGAGACCGTCCATGCAAGGGAAAGAGGGAGAATCGACTGCAAAAATTGATGAAACTGGGATATGAGATTTTGGAGTTTAGTAATATAATAATGGAAAGTGCATAGAGATTCGCGACGAGGGTTTAGGGATCTGTCAGTAATGAAATTAGAGGGAAATAAATAAAGAGGGATTTGGGGTTCCTTTGCTGTCTTCTTCTTCTTCTTCAACTGTTCTAAAAAAACAATTAACAGTTGCAGAAGACGGAGATGAAGAAGAAGAAGAAGGCTCGCGGAACCCGCAGTGTGTAACGGACTCTATCGTTGTCATTCTGGTTACTATTTCGTAGTTTTTATTTGTAATTGTATTTTCTTTTTGCTTGATCGGTCTTTCCAATTTGTTATTATGTGAATTGAAATTTTTGTAGAATCTTGTTTTATGTTATTTAATTTTTTTGCTGGATTTTAAAAATAATATTGACGCATCATTCCTATTTAGGACTGGAAAGAAAGGTGAATTTAAATGTTAGTTGATATCATTTTTTTCTAACTTTAAATAACTTTTCATATATTTATTACTTTTGTTCCGCAGCTTCAATATGCACCGTAATATTACATAGGTCAAATGCGGTTTCCTCACCTTTCATCGTTATTCTTTTAAAAAGATCTCGTAGTTCTCTATCTTTTTAAAAAATGTACTTCCTGGTTCATTCCGTCCGACGTGACAGATGACGTGGCATATTGACTAGTCCAGCGAGTGTTGACTTTTTCTTCCTCTTCTTCCTTTTGATTTTTCTACAAAATATTTTAGATTTTCTTTACAAATTCTTTATTTCACCAAATTGATGTTATTTTTAACAATTCTTTAGACAAAGATTCTTCATTTTTTTACCAGGTGACTTAGGGAAACAAAGTTTATTATGTTTCGTGAATTTTTGTAGATTTTTTTCCTAGAAAAATTCCTGAATAATTCTCAAAAATACATGAATTTTCTCGGAAAATTCATGAATTTCCCATAAAAAAATTTCGTTTCTTTCTTTTTTTTCCAATAAAACAAAAAATAAAAGAATTCAAATGACATTTATACTAAATCTTCAAAATTTACATATGTTTGATGATGAATTTTGTGTTTTGATTTGTTTTGAGAAAACAGATGGATTGATGAGGAAGATAATAAGAATACAAATTTGAAAAATTAAAGGGTTATAATGGAATTATTTTGAAAACTCTTTTGTAACTTTTACCCTTAATGTCACGTGTCGAACAATTATTGGATTGACTTTTCAACATTTTACCATGTATGGGCGTGTGTATTCCACTGTCCTTGCTGAAAATGGTTCAGTCTAATTGAGGGAGTCGAGAGGTGCACTTTTTCAAATGAGAGAAGTTACGAGATCATTTTGAAAAGATAAATAGCAGTAAATGGATAGGTAAAAGGTGAGGGGACATTTGGTGTATAGGAGAAAATCAATTGTATTACATGTTGCAAATTCATACCATTGTTTTCATTTCATAAGAGTGATACCATTTTTCTATTTTTTTTAATATTTTATAAGAAAAACATAAATTTTAACACCGAGAAAAAAGAAAAACACAAATTCAAAGTGAACTGCGCTTGTTCAAACAATTTTTGAATTCAATTTGAAATTTTTGTCACTTACTTTTCTTAAAAATTTGTGAAAATATTTTTTTGAAAAATCATTTTTTTTAATATTTTGAAAGAAAAACATAAATTTGAACACCGAACAAAAGAAAAACACAAATTCAAAGTGAACTGCACTTGTTCGAACAATTTTTAAATTCAATTTGAACGCTTACTTTTCTTAAAAATTTGTGAAAATATTTTTTTGGAAAATCATTTTCCCGTCATTCTCAAACGCGATTTTATATGTTATGTGTTAACAAACAGTACATTATAATGGAAATATCGTATGTAATGTTAAACATACTTTTGTCGAATATAAAACCGGGAAAAATCACTTTCCCTGATTTTTGTATATGTGACAATATTTTTCATACAATTTCTAATACATGTTAAATTACAGGAAATAAAAAGTGAACAAACTAGAAACAAAAAATTTAGAAAAGAAAATAAAAATGCAAATAGTCGGAAATCGAATAAGAAACACTTCTAAAAACAACTTATTAAAGACAGATGCATGATTTTTTTTAGTAAAATCTAAAGTTAAATTACAATAGTATTTAATTACATGTATAAAAAAATTTATATATTTTCATGAACCTTTGAAAAAGAAAAGTAATTTCCAAGGCATCATGAATATCAAACTATTAAAATATGCGAGCACTTTGGATGCTCTTTTTGTCTAATATACATTAAATGCTTGTTTGTATAGATTTTAAACATTCATGTTTCACATTTATATATGAGTATTGCTTATTTCATGACACAACTTAATGCATTGTGATGAGCAAAATGAGGGTGTGTTCTTATAATATGTAAATAATTATAAACTGCACATGGAGATGATTTAGCCATTTATATATGGTTAAATGCATCAATAATCCTTGAAGTTAGCTCAGAAAACTCGATGTCATCCTCAACATTTAAAATGACCGGTTAATCCCTTCAATTTGGTAAAAAGGACCAGTTGCCCCCTTAACTTGGCAAAAATGCACCGATTTGCCCATTCAATGCCACGTGTTAACTTCTGATTAAAGAGAGAAAAATCAGAAAAATGGCATCCTTGAAAAGTCAAACCAACCAGATTCTGACACGTGGCATTGAGGGGGGCTAACTGGTGCATTTTTGCCAAGTTAAGGGGGGTAACTGGTTTTTTTGCCAAGTTGAGGGGGTAACTGGTCATTTTGAAAGTTGAGGGTGATATCGGGTTTTCTGAGCCAACTTCAAAGGAGTATTGATGTATTAGGCCTTTATATAACAAATATTTTTTACCGGAATGAAATAACCACATCTAATTAATTGCTTGAGAAAATAAGAAGTAATAATAATTAACAATAAACAAAAATGAAATAGTTACAAATCCTGTGATGAAAATGGTTCAGTTTCATGCAGTATGTAGTTTAAGAACAATTATTAGTGCGGTAGCATAGAGTCGAGTAGTAGAATATAATCAAATGTATCAAATCATAGAAAATAATACTTTATCAAATGTGAACAAACACAAAATCAAGTATCTTTACTTGTCGAATAATCCGTGTTCTAGCTAATATAAAGTTGAAGTTTAATTTTAATAAAAGATCACAATTTAAGTATATTCATTTAAATATGAAAATATTGTATAATTTATATTTATATATCGAAATAATAAATTAAATTATATGTTTTGCAAATAACAATATATTGTATGCATTGAATAGGGGACTAAAAGCATGGACATAAACTATATTCTCATTTGTATTCGAGAGAATACATTCAATTTGCTATAACAGTCATGGAGATAATTTTTTTTTTATTAATTTTTCATATTAAATAACTAAAGTTACATAATAACTAAATACATAAATTTATATACCTATTGTATAATAGACAAAAAGTTAAAGGTAATTATAACCCCGCATCAATTAATCATAAAAATAATAAATTATATATCCTAACATCATTCCTTTTTGCTTTGATGGAAAATTATAAAAGAAAAGAAAAAACAAGCTTAAAAACCATATTAATCCAATGTGCGTCTTACTTTATAATAAAAAATTATTATTAATTAATGAAAAAGGTAAATTACGAGAATTTATAATTATGTTTCATTAATGAACACATGGAGCAAATCACCAAATGGCACCAAATTTTGTATCCCGAGGTCCCATACGAGTAGAAAAAAAAGGAAAGAAACTAAGAAAAGAAAAGGAGAGGGAAATAATAGAGTATGTGATGGAGTATGGGTGCTTATGGTGGGAATGAAATCAGTTAATTAGGTAGGTAGGCAGCATGCAGTTATGATGATTCCCCCACCCGCAGCAAACATGCTCAGTTTGAGTCAGACACACGTAGCCTTGCCCCACTTTTCCATCTATCCCATCAGGGTCTTTTTCGTCATTTCACGTATTCTAATGCTTTTCTTTTAATTCAGTTTTAATTAACTTAATACTTAGTTAATGTAGTTATAACGAACACTGTACCAAATTTAATTGAGATCGATTGGACAAAAAATAAAGTTGAGATTTTATTCTGTTCTTCTGGTTGAAACGAAGTCTACGTACATTAGATTAATTTTTGTTATAGCTACCTTGTTTTTTAACACTTCCTTCAGTTTTTAATATTTATCATTTCTGATTTTTTATCAAAATCAATAAGATATTTAATGTAACATTATGATTAGTTTATCATATTTACTTTATAGTAATAAGATTCTTTCTCTTTTTAATTATCAATTTATCAACTATTTTCACTTAATCTCTTTCCTAATTGATGTAAGTGAAAATTAAGAAAATTTTGCTGGTAGGTGCATTAATATTTTAAAAATGATAAGTCTAAGAAATCAAAATAAAAAATCTAAAATGACAAGTATTAGATAGAAGTAATTTATTAAATTTGCATTTTCATTAATGTATGAAAGCGAAGAATTTAATTAGAGGTGGAAAAAACAAATTAATGGTAGTTTTTTGCAATTATATATAGAATTAAACATATTATTTTATGTCTTACTAGTTTTTGTTTTAATATTATTAAGTTGAAAAATTGACATAAAACGAAAATATGACAGATTAATACTTAATATAACCTAACAACCCGATAATATATCAACTACAGTTAGTAAAAAAGGTAAATAGCAAATTGGCATCCCTAGCTTAGTAGCTTCTCCTTTCAAAGCTTAATACATGCAATATTGTTATAAAATTCTAACATCTGGAAAAAAATATATAACATATTACATACTACAAGAACAAAATTGATAATAATTAAATAAACATAAATGAAAAAAGTAACATATAAAATGCATAAATCACATAAATAACATGTATAACATATGAATAAATTAAAAAACTGTTGTTGTACGATAAAAGACCAAAATACCAACACCTGCAAGCTTAATAACAAAGTTTACAAATACTACAATGTATTTAAAAAAGTTGGCCGGGTGATTTTAATATTGAAAATGTGTACGTTTCACACGTGAATACTATTTCCCAAAAATTCAACCTATAATATAGGATCTTGGGTTAGCTATTTAAAATAAATACAGCATTTTGTTTACCAAAATGAAGAAGAAATATTAAGAATTCAGTTGAAAATGAAAATTCACTATTCAAAGTTGGTAGCAGTTAAGTGAAAGGGACATTAATGAAAAAAGAGACAAGTTTGATTGAATTTGATGGGTACAACGCATCACTTGATTCTTAATTTTTCATTACCAAATCCTCGTATTTTCTCGGGAAATGGAAAAAAAAATGTCCTTTAAAAAAAAAAAGTAAACATCTGATGTTGGGTTAAGAAATAAGTCCGGAAAAGGCACAACTTTAACCATCATGAAATCGGGACTGACAGGGCATTTTTCAATCTGTACTGAAAACTGGACTGTCAGTCCAATTTTTTAAAAAAATAAAAGTAAACAGTGATCGGGTGACATTTTTGTCACCCGGTCAATGAACACTGAAAACGGGCCTGTCAGGCCCGTTTACAGCCACCTGCTGGGCAAAAAAAATTGCCCCAGCAGGGGGCAATTTTTTTTTACCCGCTGGGGCAAAAAAAATTGCCCCAGCTCTGTATTTTGAATGGCCCTATATAAATCCCCCTCTATAAATTCAATGGCCCTGTATTTTCACCTTCTTCATTTCCCCATTTCTCCATCTACAAGGTAATTTTTTTAATCTATAATTATTATTATTTTGTTAGTGTAAATGTATAATATTAAGTTAAAGCTGCTTTTTTTTTTACAATTTGTAGGATTAACATTAATATCTAC
>CATIWQ010554131.1:0-13129 GCA_949673415.1 Euphorbia schlechtendalii | reverse complement strand
AACCCGAACCACCCCCCACCATCTCCACTCCAGCGACGGTCCCTGGGGCCCTCAAAGGCATCATAGCAGTAGTAAAACGGGGACTTTGCTCCCCCGCTGATTGCTGATGACCGACGCGATGAACCAAGGCACACGAATCAGAAGAACTAAATGACATTTTACTTCAAGTACAAAGGGGAAAGGATGGAAAGAAAAACAAAACACTCAACTGAGAAAAAGAAGGATTGCCAAGAAGTTGCTAGAAGAAAACGAACCACTTGAAAGCAAAGAACGCAGCAAGATTTCACAAAACAAATGTACCGGAAGAACCTTGCAGACTGTAAACACCCTTATTTATACAAAAAACCCATGGAAAACGAAGGGTTAATATACGAAACGCGATCATCATTACTGTTTAAAACGGTGGATATGAAAGGTCGCATCCACATCAATAGTCACAGCTCGCCAGAAATGACACCACGCTTGCTTAGGGCACGCACGCAGGCCTTTTCTACGGTTCATTTGGGCTCATTGGGGGGGACTCCTGATATCAAGGCCCATTAAGGGCCCAAATAACACACCTTGGCCTAGAACACGGCTCAGTCAAATCACTTCGGCGTGAACATGCGCTGAAGCCACCTAAGCATGGTAGCGGTGTTGAATCAATTCCTAGACGAAAGGTCCTCTGCATCTCCCCATACTCATGCCGAAGACATAGTGCCGAGGTCATCCCTTCAGCAACACCTTCCGTGTATGAGCTGAAACACCCTCGGCACCACCCACGCTGATCAGGCGCACTCCTTATCTCTCCACTGTCGCATTAAATGCAAACCTGATTGGCAGGTGTGAATCATTTAATGCTCTAACGGCGGAAAAGACCCTCAAGTGGCTTGCCACTTGTGCACAGCTTGCAGGCGGGCCCCGCAGGCAATCATTATACGAATTCCTATAAATAGCAAGACAATCTCCCACTTTCAAGGTAATTGCTACTTTGAGAATACACTCTTATCACCTCTCCCAAATCACTAACTTTAGCATCGGAGGGTTTTCGCCGGAAGTACTTCCGACCGGAGACTTGTTTTGCAGGATCTGATGACGTTGAAGACAGTGGACTTCACTTGACGGATATCACTTATCAATTCGATGAGCTACAAGTAGAAAATATAATTTTGTATGTAATTTTGTTTAGTTACTTAACAAATAAACTTTGATTTCATTCTCTTTCTTTTCGTACGCTTCTTAAGCAAGTCAACATCAACTTCAAGTTAATCAAAGCATACAAACGAGAATAAATAAATAAATAATCAAATGAAAATAATGATTGACAATGGTGGAAGCAAAATAACAATAAAATAATATGTCAATGAAATTCGATAAATAAAAATAACACAAACAAACATTTTGATTTTCAACCATTCGACTTACCCTTGTAGTATACATGTTCTTGATTTTTTCCATCCGTTGGTGATATGCTGTTATCCATGCAATCATGTTAAGTTTTCATATGAAGTATTTATTACTTTATAAATTACTTGGAGGATCAAATATTTTGTACCAGTCTATCTCATTGATTATAATACTAATAAAAAGGGTGATGTGTAAACTAATGAGTGAAAATAGCATAAATTTCCTGGTCCTCTGGTACAAAAATCTGTATTATCTTGTTGCAGAACAAGTTATACAATAATTACACATAAGAATTCTCATTATCTCTAAAAAATGTGTTTTAAGAAAGCTGTTTTTAAAAAAAGTAAACGATATACGCCCATGGTTATATAATTGTCAAATAAAGTACTTGATTATTCAACAAAAAGGAAACAAAAGATCTTAGTTTGAAAGAAAGAACCAAAACAAAAAGCTGTACCAATGCATATCCCAAGTAATTTATCTTCTTCTTCCCATAAAAAAAGTCTTCTTCCAAACCCCTAAACAAAGAAAATAAAGCTGACTTGACTTTTAGATCTCACTTGTTAAGTTCTGTTCTTTTTCTCTTTTTCTCTCTAATATTGTAATATGTTCATAGTGTCTGACATTTATGACCTATTACCTGCACAAATAGGGAAAACAAAATGACGTGAATTTAAAAGTCTGCAGTATATGTTTGCAGTTTCATGATAAACTCAACTAGGTCTAAAATTCATTAATTATTTATGAACAAAATAGGTACCTACCTATTAAATCACTTATCTTATTTTATGGTGACTTCACATTCTATTTGGATCTATGCCTAAAAGTAGAGTTTCATAATTGCAAACAAAATTATAACTAAAACAAGACAATTCCTTTTCTCTACAATCATTCGTTGAGCTACCGTTTCAGATCAAAACTCTGCAAATGGTCAATTATGTGAAGTCTATTGTTAACAAATTATAACGTGTACTCATCATATATGATTAGTTTAAGGTATACAAATTTCAATATATATAAGCCATCTAACTACCCAATATTTGTCTGTTCTCAAAATATGAAACTACCCATCACATTTCTTTTTTGATAATAACTACCATCACATTTCACACATGAATCACAAGATTTTGCTTAATTTACTAAACTTGAAAAAAAATTCCATTTAGATTTGTTCATATAGAAGAAAATCATCAAATTTGGTATAGATTAACGGATTGCTCTTTCCAACATAGTTTCACTTCATTTCAATTTAAGTCGGTTTAAGGTAGTTATTCGTTACATGTAGTCCAAATGAAAAGAAAGAGAGCATAAAGATGAGCTGCTAGACTTAAGAAGTTGCTACTATATAGGTGCTATTAGCTATACATATATATGCCTAGCATTGAAAGAAAATAATTATCTTTACTAATTAAGCAAAGGATAAATTTTGGCTCAATTCAATTAATCATACCGGCAGACAGATCTTAACCAACTAGTGCAAAAACAAATCATATTTCAACTTAAAAAAAGTGAAAGTAGTAATAAATGCTAAGCTTAATTTAACAGTATCATACGTACCTAGATAGAATTAAAAGCTGCATAATGGATTAAAATTATTCTGGAAAAGCTGTGAAAATAGCATCAACAAGATCCTACAGGTCCTCCTTCATCACTTCCAGACGGCCGCGGTTGAGAAATTTGCAGAGGGTGAGGCTGAAGAGTCTGCTGAGGATTCAGAAAAAGTTCAGCCTGAAGCTGTTGTTCTTGATGATGAGCCGGAATAATCTGATGCTGATTCTGATGCTGATTAGGATGTTGCTCTAATTGCTGATTAGGTTGAATTTGGTAGCTGCTTGAGGACTCAAAATTCCCCAAACCTAAAGAAGGCTGCCTTGTAGCCACAGTCACCTGAAAATCCCTGTGAAAAATCTGCTCTTGCTTTTGCTCATAAGCTCTCATCATCATCTCCTGTTGTTCTGCCGCCATTCTTTGAGCGTGAAGCGCTTGCTGCTGCTGCTGAAACTGCCGCTGCTGCTGCTGCTCCACATCGCCGAGCAGAAACTGCCCCCCTAGTTCGGGGGCCGGCCCCATCAAGGGCAAGGCATTGTTATGTAACATCATAGAGGAAGGAGATGGGTTACCGATCAGATGCTGTTGAGCCAAATAGGCCGGGGATTGAAGGCCTTGCAGTTGTGCTGGGAGCATCGCTTGGGCACCGATATACTGAGCCAATTCCTTCTTAGCGGAGTACAGATCGGTTTGTAGCTCCTTGAACCTGTGTTGAAGGATTGAAATTAGGCCGACACAGCCATAGACGGGATCCCTCAGCCGAGCCTCCGCCTCGTAAGCGAGCGAATTGACAGCGTCTTCTCGCTGGCCGGCGTTGAGCTCGTTGAGAAGTTTCGAGACATTGCTCGCGCCAAACACCTTGTGTACATTTGCGAATTTCTGCGGCTGATCTGGTGGAAAGTACGGCGCGAAGACGCATTCCTGTGTGCATTTCCGCCGTAGAAATTTGCACGCCGCACATGGTGAGTTTGGCGTTGACATTTGGGAACTTTAAAGAAAAAAACCTAGATCAAAATCTGAAAATCAGAGTAGATCAATCGCTCCTAATTAGTGAATAATTATATGTAACATGATTAAGAATCTCGATGCAGATATTTATATATTATTAACGCACACGAAGGATGCATTGAAAAGAGCAAATCACTGAGAAATATGCATGGCGGATTACCGATTCAAAGCGATTAAAAAACAAAAACAAAAGTTTCAGCAAAGCAAGATGTAAATCGTACTCATAATCAAATAATAATAAAAAAAGCAGTTGTCACAGTAAAAGCAAGCAAAGAAGATAAACTGTAAAAGCGAGAGAAAAAGAAGTAATCAAAGATGAAAAGAGTGATGATTAGAATACCGGAAAATCGAACAGACAGCAATGGATTAATGGTGTACGTGCGCTGAGATTGCGATGGTAATCATGATAATAAATTAATCGGTGGGATAAATATAAAGATGAATGGGATATAATCTAAGATCTGGTTTTCTTAATATTGAAAATGGAGGATTACACTCAAAATCCCTTAATCTACGGTACAAAAATGGAAGAGAGAACTTCCAAAATTTGTTGCCAAAGGAGAGAGGGTACAAAATGGTGCAAAGAGGAGCCGGAGCAATGAAATCATATATGATAGCAAAGAGAGACAAAAAGGAAGAATGAGAAGGTGGGTTACTATTATACTGCTGAGCTTTGAGAGATTTCACATTTTTGGACTGAGGTATTTAATATATAACAAAGTCTTATTGTGTTCTTTATTGTGAGAACTTGGACGACAACTTTTTTTTTTTATCTTTCAAATGTAAGTACCCTGAATACTACTTGAATTACTATTATCATTTTCACAACCCCAACATTTAAACTATTTTTTTAAAATTTACCTCACTTGGACTTGTATTAAATGGAAAGAAAAATCTTCAATCCTTTTGTATGTGACTTGAACCAAGACCTCAATTACACCCTAACATATAAACCATGTAATTATGCTTGTTTCTACCAGTTTAATCGTTCATTTTAGTCCAATTCAATCAATTTTCTTCTTTGTGAGTTTGTGATCCTTCCATAATTTTGTATTTGTTTGATAGGTATAAGTATAAAATTAGTTTGATTTTATGGAGACAATAGGCCATGCGTGTATAACAAATCAAGTATTCTTAATAAGATTCAAAATAACCTCTTTTCCTAAAGATGTATATTTATTAGTTAAATTTTTCATTTAATGAAATGGTAATTACAACTTTCCTTATTCCATATAAGAACCAAAATAAGCTACTTAGAATAAACAATTAAATTGGAAGATTTAATTATACAAATATTACAATATAAAGCTCAAACTTTTATATTAACAAATTGTTTTGAGATTTTTCATAGAGAATCCTTCCATTTTTTATATCGATATAGTACAATGTGACTAATTAATTTTCTACTGATGATAGACTGCACTAGAAATTATAGAAATCTATTTGCGATCAAACTTTGAGGATGTATGTGGAGCAACTTTAAATTTTAGTATCAATCATCTTACCATTCGAGATACTTACAAAGTGGCAATCAGGGACAGTCTAAATGTAGACATGGCTTGAAGTTGCCGCGCGCACAGTTGAAACCCATTCGTGATCATCTTATGATGAAAAAAAATAGTCCTTGTTTACCTGATTTGAGTTCCAGCCCTAGGGGAGTTCCTTGACTTGCCACCAGCCTAAGGCCTCACACTTAGGGCATGTCGTTAGTTGTTACTAATCTTATTATAGTATGTATATTCTGTTCATGATAGTGCAGTATAAATGGCTTTAGTACTCCTAACTATTAGAATTAAATATTTTAAATAGTATCATTAGAGAACTCATAATCATTTCAAGCCAATAGATGAAGCTTTTACGTGATTACTTTATTTTTTATTGAATGATTGATTTGGTGGTTATAAATAGTAAAATAATGTAAAGCAAACATATAAATCACTAAATGATAGATATAGGCAAAACTATGTTGTTGAAATCAGTTGATGCAATAATTATTTTTTCCTTATATAACCTCATTTATTTAAAGTCATCTCAACATGCTGAACTTTATTTATTCTACATATGATGATTTCAAATCATAATAAAGAGGTATAAATTTTAGTGTAATTGGATTGGTTAATTGATAAATGCGATTGTGATATATCATCCAATAAGTTGAGAAAGTGCGGAATGCACATTTGTTCAATCGGGTTCGGTCACGTCTTTATTACTCTCGAAAAGTCATGTTTTCTTTATCAAAAACCTGTATTTTACCCGAAAAAATCATGTATTTTCGAAACTGTATAATTTAGAAAGTTCATGTCTTTTGGACATGTCCCTTGGACATATATAAACATCTGAAATTGATCATACTGTTTTAGTTCTGAAAAATATCAGTATTTCGCATTCGAAGTTCTTATTAAAACATTCTGATTTAATCCGATTGAAAATTTAATAGAATTACCAAAATAATTTCAATCTGATAGTGTTATTTATGGTTTCATATTCATCCAATTAATCTCATATTACCAGCAACTTGTAGTTAATATAAAGTTTGTATGTTATAGAAATTTTGTTTTGCTTATTTTTCTAGTTGACTGATTCAATAATTAATATCTTTATAATACTAAAATTCAATCCTTAAGATTTTTAGCATAAATATTCGTATGTCTGTTACTGTCATGCAAGATCTATAAAAAAAACTAACATAGTTTATTAGTTATTGAATTATACATAATAATTTCTTATGAGTATAAATCTCCAATAATCGATAATGAATCTTAAACATAACAAAATCTTATTGTTTTGCTTTTATTTTGGTTTTTTTAAAGGGAAAGTTGTTTAGATTTATACTTTATAACCAATTAATTACATGATCTTCACGTATATATTAATATATGTAATATGATATAAAAGTTTTAAAATTCTAATAAACCACCTTGTTTTTCTTTTTGGTATTGTAGTAAGGTGTGTGTATATATATAAATATATGGAATTTACAATCTCCACCATTCATTTTTGGGTAGTTAATCTTCACCATAAGATGAAAATAAGATGGAGGGTGAAGATGGTATGATGTCAGTAGATGTCAAATAACTGGTGTCAATAAAATTCCATTGCATATTCAACCAATATCAGTCAACAGAGATTAAGTAAAATATACATGTTAAAGTTATCTAATTCAAACAAAGCTCAGAATTTGATTTAAACTTTTCAGTTTTGAAAAACAAAGCGTATCATTGAGAGGTAGCACGATATGCAAGATTTCGGCTTTTACTTTGTATTGTTTTGTGTCGCTTATGAATCCGATCATGTGACCAAAAGATTCAAGAAAATTTCGATTTAACATAAATTTTTATTCTATTATATATTAGTTTGATTCATCTTAGATAAGCTTTTTCGCTAAATGTGGTCCAGATTTTAGAATTAAAAATTTGATCACCAATTAAACTTTTTGATGATTATTTAATGGAACAAATAAGTTGTTCCCATTTTTTGCGTCCATTTGATATTCAATTCGATTTTCGTGTCAATTTATAGGAAGAAAAAAATGAATATATATGCAATAATAATTGAAAAAAATTTAAAATGTGTCGTAATTTGAATGGAAGACATTAAAGAAATCGAAATGTTGTTTTTTGTATTTAACTTTCGATTTTTCTTTGATTGTTGCCAAAAATTATATTTTACTGACAAAATGTAATTTCTGTATTTAGATTTTTACTTTTTCGATACTAATCGAAATAGCATTTTGGTTATTTGGCTCCAAACTGGATAGATTAAAAATAAAAGTTTGGTTAGTAATAGACAATTAATCAATTTTGTTTTGAATAAGTTTATATATATTTGTAATTCAATTAATGAAGAGAACAGTTCCATTACCAAACCAAACTAACTGATGCTAATAGTTTTGACGATTCTCTATCACAGTTGCTAACTTGTTACTATTTATAAGCATTTCTAGTTTAAGTTTATGAGACCTTTTTAGCATTTTAAACTCTACTGAGCTGAAAATAAGTCGGAAAAATACAAATCCATAGTACAATAGTTTGGAGAGGATAACACTGTTTTGGGTCATATATTGTGCTCAAACATATAGGCCCAATAAAAGCCCAAATAACTGGCAAATGGCAATATGCTTAAGGCTTAAACCCCAATTCTGACTGAATTCAAAACCCCTTAATTTGGCAGCCATTTGGGATTCCTGAAACGCCATGGCCAAGTGGTGGCGCGGCTTGAAAACGGTGGTTCAATCGTCATCGCCGCCGTCAAGAATACAGTCTTCATACTCGCAATCTTCACTTTACCACACAATCCAAGCTATTCCTAGAGAGTGCACCGGTAACAGAATCTCAGCTCGAGATAGAGCTCAAGGCAGAATCCCTGCCGTGGTTTTCCATCAGCAATTACTCGATAAGAATCCTGAATCGCGATCAGTGTCGAGAAAGCAGCTATTGACAACTGAGAAAAAGCAGATTCAATCCATTTTGAAGTCTGTAGAACTTCCCTACTTTTGTTCAACAACATTCGGGCTCCAGATCCGTGCAGGGGCTGGATCGTCGGTTCTTCTTGATTCCGGAACCATTCTACCCATAAAGGTAATGATATAGCTCTAGCTCTTGTTGTTTTAACAATTAAAAAATGTATTAATTTTTTGTGTTCTCTTTTAAACTGGAATTGATAGATACAAAGGGATGAGGAGACGGGCCAAATACTAAATTTGGTGTTTGTTTGGGCTAATGAAGGAATGGAGTTGAAAGTTGATGTGCCCGTTGTTTTCAAAGGGGGAGAGGATTCTCCTGGTCTTAAGAAAGGTTATTTTCTGCTCTCTTCATTTATTTTTGCATTTTGGCTAGTATGTTGTTGTCAATAATTTTATGTTGTTTATCTATTAAGTTTTTTATAAACTTGTTTCATGCATTGCTTTGTATCATGCCATAGTGACTTATGATGAACATATGAGGTGAGTGAGTGGTGTTTGGAAGTTGCTACAGTTTTCTGAAATGACTGCATTGTTAGATTACATCAATGTATTCAAGATTTTGCTTTTTTTTCAGTCTTGTGCCTCTTCTGATTCAGTTTAATTAAATTAATATGCTTAACTTGATATTGTTTGTGGGGATGGCATTTGGCGTTCTTCTTAGCTCTTGAAGTAGTAAGTACAACTGTTATCTTCTTCTGACATGCGGAATCAGTTATAGTGCTCTACTAATTCTGACTAGTTTTAAACTTTTAACCAGGTTCATGAATTTAACTTATTAGGCTCTGAACTTAAAAATTATCATTTAATTCCAGTGAAACCTGTTGAGGTGAAGTTGAATGCCAAAGTTATCATAGGAGTACTGGAATAAACTTGCTGTTGTCTTCTTCAACAAGCAGATTAGGGTTTTGCAACATCCTGTAATTGAGTATCGAGTGAGCATGCAAGGACGTAGCAGTTGGGTAAATTAGGGTTTTTACTGTGCCATGGTAATTTGCATGTTCCAATTTTGTGCTGGTCTAATTTAACAAAATCATTTGCATAAGCTCTAACAGGAAGTAATGAAGAAAGTCAGAAACAGAGTGACAGTGAAAACAATTACGTTAATGCACACCTGAATAAAGGCTAATTGAGAGTTTTGTTGAAGTTAAGACTTCTAAATACCGTGGCTTGTGAGCCCATTAGATGAGGATCACTAACAGAAACAAGGTGCTAAGGTGTTACAAAATCCAACACCTTGTTAATCCAGAGATGGTTAAGTTCATTTTGTGCCTTTCCATGCTGTGTGATAAATACTACTGAAATTGACATATGGTTTCTTCTTCTGAGTGCTGACTGACGTGTGATGTCTGAATATATTTGGTTCCTTTGCTATTTCTGAGTAGTTGTTCTTGCATCTCTTATAGTTAGTTCATTACTGTACTTCGTCCTTGCGAGGATACAAATATTTTGTGTTTTGTCATGATTTAACAACTTTTACAAGCTAAGATGATGTTTAATGCTTGTGTTCAGTTGAACTTTTTGTGTTGACAAAGCCGCCTTTCTTACTTTGGTCCTCCATGGAATAGAACTGGAGCAGTGTTATTAAAAGTGCTAGGCGCCCTTGAGGCGCTACAACCTCAAATTGCCCGAGGCGCGAGGAGCCACCATAGGCGCTCGCCTGTACGAAGTAAAGCATTACTTGGTAAAAATACAAATAAATAAACATATTAGCATAAACTTGTACTTTGAAAATTTAAATTACTCAGTTTTAGGTTTGAATAACGAAATTAATAGGTAATCAACAATATCACACACAAATTTAAATTCTTAGTTCACCATTTTAGTTCAACGTAAATAGGAAATCAATGTGAATTGGACAAGATATATGGTGATTTAATTAGAAGGTTGTTGGAATAACATAAGAAACTGGGAATTAAATGATAATATTTGCATATTAAACTGATAGCAAAAGAATCCTACAAGAAAATTTGAATTTAGCCAACAATGAGGATTATTGAAGTGTTAGAACAAGAAGCCTTTTTTTCAGTGTTGAATGTTGGGTGGTAGAAGCATTGGAACCCTTATATTTAATGTTTGTGTTAAACATTTGCTTAGATCTCTCTTGTTTAACGTTTGTTGTGTTTAATGCTTGCTCTTATTTAGGATTCCACGTTTAAGTTTTCTTTCTATTTTCTACAAAGAACCTTTTATTTCAAAATTCAGTATAAGAAACTTGCACAGAGCGCTTTTTTTGTTAAGGCGCTCGCCTTGGCGCCTCAATCTTTGCCTGGGGGCTCGTCTAGGCAGCGCCTTGACTCTAGTGAGATGCTCTGGAAGCGCCTCATTGCCTTTTGATAACACTGAACTGGAGTATGGTGTCAACAATTATGATGTCATTCCCTTTCTTTTGATGCTATGGACATATGGTGAAGTGTAACAGTGGAAGTAATACAGCCAAGTATGAAAGGTGAAAATTATGTAGGGAAAAACACAGAGTACCATAAGATAGGAGAACCAGAAAATTAATTAGGTACTTTTGTCTGGATATGGTTTTGGAAGTATTAGTATATGATACAACTGTAAGCCTTTTGGGACCACCAAGAAGTTTAACCATGTGAAATTTGAGAGATTTGTTTTTGTCCTATTAAAATTGTTTTCTCACCATTTACATAACCTTATAATCTCTAGTTCATGTGTTACCATCATTGCTGTGCATCCTGCTGAGTTACTGTATATATCTTTCAATTCTCAGTTTAATGTTCTCATATGGATATCATGTAACATTTTTCACTCCACTTGTTACAAAATCAGGGGGTCGTTTGAACGCGATTAGGAATTCTTTGAAATTTCTTTGTCCAGCCGAACACATTCCTCAAAAAATCGAGGTGGACTTGAGCAACCTAGATATTGGAGATAAAGTGTCAATGAATGACGTTGAGGTTCATTCGTCAGTGAAGCTTCTGAGTAAGAATGTCGATATACCGATTTGCAAGATTGTGGCAACCGACTTGGAAACCCCAGAAACAACAACCATCTTGGAAACCCCAGAAGCAACATAAGTATATTGGCACCAACTCTGCAAAATCAGTTACTTTTAAAGCAAAAGCATCGAAGGAAAATTAATAAGGAATTTTTTTGCTAAAAACATGGTCAAGTTCTGGAAATCCTAAACTGTTGAGCAAACTATGTATTGCAGGATATTTTGGCACGTGCATGAACAGATACTTTTTAGCCTCTCTGACTTGTAAGCTAAGAACAGTGGTTACATTGAAAAAGTTGGGATCTATTTTCAAATTCTATTGGTTTTTTCTTTTCAGAATGAAACTAGTAAAGGCTCATGAGACGATTTAACTGTTATTTTATCTTAAAGCTTTTGGTTTTGTTCCATTTGTTCTACTTTTCTTGCTCTTCAGTTATGTAATGTTGAATTACTGGGAAATTGGGCCAAAGAAAAAATTTCAATTTAATTAGGCGATCTCTTATTGAATTGCTCTCGCAAACAGTGAAAGGCATTTCATAACTAATTGATTAAGCAGCAACTCGGAGATTTGATCCATATTTTGACGTAAGAAGTCCAATGGGAATAATATTTGGAATGGCAATCCATAAAAAAACAATTAAATATCTGTGATTATGAACCCCATAAATTCTTGTGATAACAATATTGAGTTTTCGGCCAACCTTGGTCTGATAACGATAATATTGCCTACTGCCACGTCAAGTTTCCAAATTACTAATTAGAGTAGAGTAGTTAAAAGTTGAGAGCTGCTTGTAGCAATGCTATGACTTGACCAAGTAAACTTCGCAGATTAAGAGTGTTGTTTAGAATGACCGCTGGCCGTATTTGAGTGTAGACTTTGAAACTGGCTGCTACTGTTGCAGTTGACTTTGCAGCTCCATGTAGACTTTTTCGTATTCATAAATTATTAATAATAGAGCTTGTCTCAATTCTCATTACGTGATCAAATTGACATTTAACTAATAGTACTCTCTCCTTCAGACTTCGCATGAAATTAGAACGCTCTCATGAACTTTAGTTTATTAAATGTGTGTTTGCAAATTACACCTGATCTGATGAATTTTGATTATAACTTGATGAGTTCTACGAATTTAAATATTAAGAATCACAAATTTAATTTTTATTCATTTCAAACATGAAAAAAATGGATTTACAATTGAATTCCATGAAATTTGATGGAATTCATTTATTCCAAGCAACATAAATACAAGTTTTTTTTTTTTTTGTTTTTAATCAAAATTCAAGGCTTCCAAATTAAATACCTATTGTTTTTAATCTTTTATCGTTGTTTTTATTTTTCAATTTTCAGGATGAAGCATTGCATGTAGAAAAGGTCATATGATGTCTTTTATATCAAATATATTTGACTTCGTTCATAAAAAAAAATTGACTTCATATACCTGCAATTAGGCAAAGCCATGATGGCTTGACCTTGATTCTTGTATTTGAATAAATTTTGACCTTTTTTACATTCAATTTTGATCTAGTCAAAATCTTTTTTAAACTTGGACATTTTGTTTACTAATTTTAATACGAGACATTTAGGATTACAGATTCAGTCTGAATCACTAAGTTAAAATATTTATTATAAAAAATTTAATATACAATTTTCCAACTAATTTATTTATATAAAATATTGGAATTCGAAAAGTTCAAATAAAAAAAATCTAGTGGTAATAGATAAATTAAATCAGGTTAGGGGTTAACATATTACAGTTAGTCTTTTA
>CATIWQ010554115.1:0-31046 GCA_949673415.1 Euphorbia schlechtendalii | reverse complement strand
GATTGATGTATTAAACTATTTCATTGTCAATGTTATTTATGATTAGCACCATTTTTTTTGTTTATGTATTAGCTTCATGTATACTAATTTTTATTCCTTTCATGATTTTGTTCACAAAAATTTTCTTTCAAATTTATAGTATTTTTTAATTTTTATTTCACATTGTATGTTTTGTGTTGGTATTGTGAAAACTGAAGAACTAAATCTTCTAAATTGTCAATCGAGTATTGTTTTAAAAATCACTAGCCCAGTGGCTGGAGTCCTCAAAATCTAAGTTGAGATAGCAGGGGTATGAATAAAATTTAATCGGATTTAAACTATATATTGTCTGAAATTTATTAAAGTTAATTAAAATGTGAGTTATATATTATAAAAAATTTTGTTAAATATATAAAACATATAATTCAGTAATTTTTAAATAAAAAATGTTGCAAAATACAAAAAATAAACATATAAATACTCTCTTCATCTAAAATATTCCGAACTTTTTTTCGGATTACACCGAATATTATTAGACATTTATGTTCTGAAAAAATATGTTTAGGATTGAAAATGAGATTTATTGATGCAGGAGATGCATTTCTAATCCTCATCTTCACTGAGGTTTCGGGGAAAATTGTTTCCCCATACCCAAGCGGGGATTCCTCAATCCCAATTAAAATATTTACATGCAAAAAATTCAAAAAAAATTAATTCATATCAATACTTAGAAAAAAATAATACAATATTAAATTTTAATAGTTTAATACCAAATAAATATGAAGTTTAACATATGACATAAGAAACCTAAAAAACATTAAATATTAGACGAGAGAATACATTGCTTATCAATCAAAGAAAAATAAAACAAAAATACAAAGATATTCAGAATTATAAAGTTAAGATATTAAATAAACTTGTATTCAATAAAACTAGGATCTCGTTTGGTTGGCGGAATGAAATAGAATGGAATGGAATAGGAAATGAATGCAAAACGTTAAATATGATATACGAGTCCGATGTCGGAAGGAGTAGCTATTCCTAGTCCATGAGAATCACGGAATATTTATTCCTTCATTTTAAAGAGGAATAACTATTCTGTGATTTCCATGGAAATTATGAGAAGTTATTCCCTCCGACGTCCGAATCATACATCATAATTGATGTTTTTGCATAAAGTTTCTAATCTATTCCATCCTATTCTATTCCGTCAACCAAATGAGCCTTAAAAGTATTGTTATTAAATAATTTACTTTATCAAATGATTGATACAAAATAAACAATATTCAGAGAATAGTCTGGGATTCCCCTATGGGACATATTGGGTCGAGGAGTTTTCAGGGTGGGGAATGCATTCCCCCTTCACATTAAAGTTTTGGGAATACTTACAAGGAATTTCATATACTGATGGGGCGGGTCGCCAATGGATTCGGGGAATCCTCGTTTTCAACCTAAATATGTCTAAGCTCCATTCACATAGAAAAATTAGATAAGATTTGTATATATTTGGCAATAAATCAAATAAAGGCTTGATAAAACCTAAATTCATAAAATCGGGAGGAGTGACTTAGATAGAAATTTTTAAATCAATCCCTCAGCGCCGAGGAACATATATTAGAGTGTATGTGCAGTTTTTCTAAGATTATGTTTGGATGGAAGTTTTTGAAGGAAGAGTGAAGGAAAATATTTAATTTCCCATGTTTGTTTTGAAGAATTTTAATGGAGGGAATGAATATGAGAAGAAATCAAATAATTCAATTTCCCAATCATCCATTTTAATCCCACCAAATTAGTGGATTCTAAAGGAAAATGTCAATTTGTTCTTAAAAACTTCATTTTTTCATTAAGATTATTTCATTCTTTCCTACCAAACATAAAATTTCAAAAATGTTTCTATTCTTAAATAATTTTATTCCCTCACTCTCCGTTCAATTCCCTCCAAATTCTTCAATAGCTTGCTACATTAAATATGGGAGGACATGGTTTCTTAAAACTTAAAAAATCAGTTTGGAGCCACGTGTAAACAATGAAATACACCCTATACGAGTCAAACTTGTAGCAAAGAAAGAAATGTCGGTAGCAGAATCAATGGTTCAAACATCTTAAAAAAACATAATAAAAAGGGGTTAATGGGTCAAAGTATCGACACACGAAAAAGACAAAAACTATCTGTACATGAACCAGATGTCAATGTTCCTTGTAAAAAATCTCATTGCTTCAATTTCTGTCAACAACCATATACTCCATGTCTCTTACATTCAAGACAACAATATCTAACATACTTCACTATATCCCATTAGTTATCATTTATATCTTTCAATCTATATATGTGATTACAAACTGGAGGTCTCCAGTCCACGTAAACAGATCCAACGAACTGCTCGCTGATATTACTCGTTTAATTGGCGGAATAACTATTCCGCGGAATAGGAGAAAAATGATTAGAAAAAGAAAGAGTGTTTGCCTAGAGCCCGTCGTAGGGATGGAATAACTATTCCGAGCTATGATACAACTCATGGAATAGTTATTCCCTCGGAATAGCTATTCCATGAGTTGTATGATAGCTATGAATAACTATTTCATCCCGAGGATAGGTTCTAGGCAAACACTCAACCTTTTTTCATCCATTTTTCTTCTATTCCATTCCACCAACCAAACGAGCCCTAAATTGTTTTCGCACATGAACTTTGAAACTTGATACACACTTACTAATTTACTAACATCATATATGAACTCTAAGACTTGATATAAAGATGCACACACTTGTTAACTTACAGTGGATGATACATGAAATTCAAAATTTTATCGTAAAAATCCACTAATTATCACTTTACTAACCTAATTGTTAAATATAAAGTTAATAATGGAAAATAAATGATTTTTTTTCAAGTGAAGATAAGGTAACTTATGTAGATTGGTAGAAAAATATATTTTGCAAAAAAAAGACAACAAAACTTTTTCACTTTTTTCAAGTCTCGATGACTGTATGAAATTTTAAGAATATATTTTCAGGTTACCATTTGTGTTAATAAAAAAGAAATTTATGCATTGTTGATAATAATTTTCCATTGTAGGCAAAATACTTTGACGCACGTTATGCCTACTTCCATGGCTACAATACATGACCTAGTGAGATAAGAGAGCTTTAAATCCCTTTCCTCTAAACAAAAGTTCAAATTTTTAACAAATGGCATTAAAAATTTACAAACCTAAAGACACCATCTGCCTAAACTATGTAGCGCCGATTACAGTTCACAACCGATCATACTCCGATACACTAACCTCTTACAATTGCCACGGTTACAACTAACGTGGGAACCAGATGCTATAATTCATCAGGTTTCAGAGTAGTATTCTCCTTGAAGCTTTTCGTGAGCCATATAGCCGTCTCCCTCGGCGAAACCTTGCCCGGCCCAAACGGTTTTAGCAGTACCCCAAGCTCATCGTACCGTTCCTCTTGGAGCAATCTCGCGCTAAATTCCAGCAGCCCTTCCAGAGCTTCGGCTCGCTGCTTGAATGATGACGTGTCGAACCTGCGCTGCCTCGTGTCGGATGAGGTCCGGCTCGATGCCCCGTTGGTTGCGTTTTGGTTGGAGCAGTTGCTTCCGGCGTAGTCTTCTTCGTCTACTGCCTGGAACATGATTCGCTCGATTCCTTGCCACGCGTCGCTGAATTTGGGCTTCGGTGGTGGGGCCCTGCCGCTGATCTGGATAGTGCATTTGTCCTTTGTGATTGAGCGGTCCCCGCATGTGGGTTTTGGCGAGATTTTCGGAATGGGGAAGTAGGCTTCTTCGTAGGAAGCTAACGGGAACTCCGCGATCCTGTCTATTCTAGGCGCGTTGACTGAGACATCGGGTGATTTTATATCATGGAGAATATCGATGTTTGTTGTCCTTATAGTGAACGGATAAGATGCTCTACGAGTTGCGGGAGCTGGAATTTTTGTCCGATTGTTCGCCAATGGATGCTGAAAAAGTCAAGAAAAAGAAGACATGATTTTTTAGAAATGTAAATTTTGCTAATTTCTAATGTTTGCGAAAGAAGGCTGAATGTATCGGGAACCCCCTTAACTTGTCCCGGGACGCCCCCAGAACTTTCAAAAGTTTCAAATAACCCCCTGAACTTGCAAAAGTGCACCAATTTCAAATAACCCCTGAACTTTCAAAAGTGCTATTTGTGCAAGCTCAAGGGGTTATTTAAAACTTTTGTAAAATCATGGGGTAAATGGGTGTATAGGTATTAGTTCAAGGGGTTTTGATGCATTAGGCCTTGAAAGAAAGTAAATAGTTCGGTTCATTACCTGTTGTGACTTTTTCACAGGGTGTATTTGTTTCCTAAGAGTGGCGGGACCTTTTGTGGAAGCGAGTTTGGAGTTCTTGGGAGGTTTGGAAGAAGTGATTGGTTTACAAATGATGGTTCCCGCGCTACTACTTCGGTCCGAAAACCTGTGATGCATTCCTTTGATAGAACAAATGGAGTCTTGGTCAGTTGCAGATATATTCGGGTTCAATGCCCGGTCAGTACTGAAAGAATGCCGCCTATCTCTGTACGAGCTGAGAGGAACATCATCTGGATCAGCAAATCGTGTTTTCTTTATGTAGTTCGATTCAGGCCATTGGAATGGAAATGTGTTGCGTCTCGGGCTATTGGCCTTCTGATGAACCTTGAGCACATGTGGTTGCAGGTGGGGGTGCCTTAGCAGCTCGGCAGCCTAAAAGTACACAGCCATCATTGCGGTAAGAAAATCGATAAAAATGAGGCTTTTGTGCCATTCATCTAGATATCAGCCTATAATAATAGTCTTTGTTCTTCTGAGGAAATTTGAATCGGAAGAAATTATACATACATTTGGTCTGAGCTCTGGGTTCTTTCGCAGCATGCTTTTGACAAGACTTCGACTAGAACATCATTAAACAGGAAAATGAAAAAGATTAGAGATGCATCGGATAAATATTCACAATACTGGATATGCAATACGTACAAGGCACTGGAATATTTTGTTGGAAGAGGAGCAACTATTGATCTATTAATCTTGTTAATCAGGGCTTGCATATCCTGCTCAAGAGATGGGAAATCAAATATTAAACACAATGAGAAATGTCTGATTCAAAGCCAAACACATTATAAAAAAAATTAAACATATTGAAATTTTTTTTTTTTTTTGTAAGAAAAACAGATTGAAAATTTGAATTGACAGAAGCATTCTATCATTGACCATGATAAGCAAACTAATAAATACGGTAATCCAACTCCTTGGGCTCCATGGGAATTAATACTTACAGTTAGCCAAGCAATATTACAACTCTAGGCAGCTCCTATTCATAATCAAACTAAAATTTGCTTAAATAGAAAACTAAACCGTTTGTCATTCATATTGTCAAACCATCTAATGATTAACCAGATTTATTAATGTTCCTACTTTGAACAAACAAGACACAAGTTATGCAAACACTGTAGAACCATTTGCAAAGTTGAAAAATCAAGTGCATTTGCAGCACTAAACTTACTGTAGATAATTCCAATCTAATAAAATGAATAAAGTGGATTGTACTTCATTGACATGGGTTGATCGAGTAGCTATCATTCATCTAAAGAACTTCATTTAGCAAAAAATAAATTTTGAGAAAAAACTGAATATACATTAAGAAAGATGATGCTGTTATCACAAAGTTATAATTCTTTAATATAACAAGTCTGGAAAGTATCATGCCAAAAGTAACAAGAAGGCACTGATTATAAATTTTCAAATAAACTTTGCAGAAAGGGTTGACTTTTATGTATTTTTCCCCATCAATCATGGAAAGGCTCACAGTTGCAAAACCCATTCAGGCACATACTTACAAGAACCACAATTTTAAGGGGTCTATTACACATAAAAACATGTAAATGATTGCCGCCAAGAAAATGATGATGATACCTTGCTATTACTCTCAATAGTTTAACATTTGAACATGCAAGAAAAGAGTAGCAAATGCTTTTAATACACAATTGCAAAATTGAATATTACGAACTTACAAAGGCTTTGAATGCAGGCCTAAGGGCAGTCATTTCATATATGCAACAACCTGGCAAACGATATTTGGGTAAGCATAAGCAATTACACAGCTGAAGGATCAATCAAATTAGAAAAAGGGATTACATAACACATACTAGTATAAAAAGTTACCTAAAGACCATATATCTGACTTAGAACCGTAAGGGATATCAGCAAGAAGCTCGGGACACATATAGCTGGGGGTCCCCACAACCTGAAAATAGGATACCAAGATTTAAGGTAAAAGAAGTTGAAACTGGAAACTCCAGATTAGGGACTGAAAAACTAACAGAGGAAGCTAGGTCATCTGAAGTCAATATTTTGGCAAGTCCAAAATCACCTGCACCAACATCAATCATTAGACATTCAGCAAACCTACAATTTCAAAGCCATGGGAAAATAGACAAATAAACCCAACTACTCACCAAGACGAATGTCTTGTTCTTTCGTCAAAAAGATATTGGAACACTGAAAAAATCATGATGTTATCAGTAAACTTCTGATACATGAAAACTAGATAAAGCTCATTTCAAGTTGAAAAATATGTACCTTTACATCACGATGAAGAATATGGTTTATATGCAAGTAGTCAAGTGCCATTAAAAGTTGAACAAGCCACTTGCAGAGCTTCTGAAAAAATTGAATACCAAGAAAACAGTTGCAAAAGACATTTAGAATTGATTATATAATTTCTAGCACCAAAGATATTAGATAAGATACAGCATTGACCAAAGTCTAAAGGTCCCTACAGATGAAGGAGAGACAAACCTCTTCTGGAAAAAGCATTCCGTTAGCTTTCTTTATAGCTTCTGCCCTGTAACAAGTAAAATTAGCATGTGTAAGCACAATAGCTAAAGATCCATGGCTCTTATTTAAAGAAACTGCATATATGAATTATGTCCAGCAAGAAGGGAAAACTCACATGTCTCCTCCTTCACAATAACCAATTATAATGCATACATAGCAACCCTGAAAAAAATCATAAGATTGTCCACTCTAAGTACTGATGCTATAAAAGATGTATTCAATTATCCAACGGCCCAACAATGACAAGAGCTATAGAAAACCATTTATGGATCGCAGGAAATATCAGGTTAACAGATCTTTAAAAAAAATCATACAATGAGGTTAATATTTTATTAAAGCGCATTGTAAGGATATTATCAACAGAAAAAATATTGAAAGCACTGGGCTCAAATCTGGTGTAGAAAATAAAAACAAAAAGCACATTTAATTATAAAAGAGGCAATGATTAGGGCTTGACACCCTCAAATGAGTTACTAAACATCATGAACACTCAAATCAACCTAATATCCATACACTTAGACCAAGACAGGGACTAGAAGGTAAAAATAATATAAACCAAAAGACACGGAGAGAAATAAATTGCGATAACCAACAAGTACTTGAATTAGAATGTACCTTCTCTACCCAAGAGTCTTTGTACTCCACTATAAATGGATTCCGTATCCTAGAAATGAGCTGCATCTGTATTAAATGTGAAGTAAAAAATATCATTTGAAAAGTTTTTAAGCTACATCACAATTAGTTGAACTTGTACACATTGAAGTTCAATTATGTAGGGTTTGACCAGTAATCAAATAAAGCTCCAAATATCTTGTTAGAAGGATTAGACTGTGGTTTGATCACTGCTTTTTTTGGAGACATAAAAAGGCCAATACCAAAAGCATATTTTTGGTTCTACATAAAACACAAAGTTATTTTAAATTATCAACAAAGGATAGCAGCAAAATCAATGTTAAAAAGCAGAGTAACATCAAATGTCTGATGATAAGTTGCTTGTTCAGTGGTTGAAATGTTGGTTATGTGAGGCACTAACCTCTTGATGCGCAGATCGCCGTGACCTATCAGTTTGCCGGGCAAGTCGAATCTTTTTTAACACATACCTTAACAAAACAAAAGAGAAGGAAATTGAACTCATTGCGAATAGAATTGGAGCTACATAGAACTAGCGTTTTTTAGTTAGTTCTGCACAACAAATAAACAAGACAAAAGAATTATCAAGTTCATTCTCACTTCTTTTTTTCATGTTTGTGTCTCACGAGAAGAGCAGAACCAAATGATCCCTTCCCTATCTGCTCCAGTACTTCATATTGCTCCATGAGGAAAACTCAAATGACTTTATTTTCTGGAAACAACAAAAACAAAAAAAAAAAAAACCGGCAATGCCTTTAAGAAAATGAAAATCGCACATCTGTATATTGGTCAAGCTGTCTACCAGTCAAAATGCACTTTGATAAGGAATACAAAAAAACTAACAACAGAAAGAAGCTACACTAACTGCAAAGTTACTCAAGAAAATGCAAACTCCGTAGATAAGGTAACAACGGTAGGAAAAAGAAATTTCTGTCATATTAATAACTTTATAAAAGAAGATTAACGTGATGAACCCTTAAAAGGCAAGATATACGACAAAGTATCCAAAATTTTGCAGTGCCTCAAGATGATACATGTGAACAAAATCGAAAAGTTATGAAACCTACAACTAACACATGTGAACCCTACTAGTCAAAACAACAGAAAGAAATTTAATAATCAAGAAAAACTAACCGGGCAAAAGGACTTCAATTTTATGAATGTGAGCACTCATTCACAGATGCACAAAATCTGATAGACATTAGAAATGCCAAACTTAACCAAAGAATGCATGATTAGAACGGGATATGACATTAAACCTCAAAATTAGAAAGAAAAAATGAAGAGTACTAAATAGTTCTCTATTGGGGTAAGAAGGAAGCAAAATAATTTATTCCTTTCTTGAATGCATAAACAGCAAAATTCCACCGTTAACTACATAAATCAGTCAACATATGAAAACCTGAACAAC
The DNA here is from genome assembly GCA_949673415.1 of Euphorbia schlechtendalii. Lineage (NCBI taxonomy): Eukaryota > Viridiplantae > Streptophyta > Magnoliopsida > Malpighiales > Euphorbiaceae > Euphorbia > Euphorbia schlechtendalii. The sequence continues at coordinate 22,185 of CATIWQ010554115.1, read as the reverse complement.
ATTGACCTATCCAGTTCTCACCAAACACCAAAAATGAAAAATTCGAGATTCAAAATCCTAGCCTCCACAAATTTTCCCGGTAGCCAAACGCTGTCACAATCTAAAACGAAAAAACGAAAAGGAAAGGTGAAAAGAAGAGAAAGGAGTGGGCAAACAGTGGAAAGTAGATAGAATAATATCCATCAAAAGAAGCACTCAAAGACCACAAAGTCTAACCAGCTGAGCTCATAAGTCATCGCACTTGAAATCAAATTTCCAAAAATAGCAATTGACCAAACGCATAAAAAAAAACAAATCAAACAAATCTCAAAAGATACACCTGAAAGAGGAAGAGGTTGAAGATGAACGGATCAAAGAGAAAGAGAGATCACAATGTAGGTGGAAAAGAGAGGAACAAGAAGGCGGAGTTGAACATCTGCAAGGAGGCAACTAAACGACAGCGTTTAAGAAGACGGAGGAGAAATTTTGGGGCAAGTTGCAGGGAGAGCAGCAGTAGCTCTTGTGACATGCTTCTGAGCTGAGAGAGAGAGAACTGCAGAGAGAGAGAGTGAGAGAGAAAATGACAAATTTCAGTAAAATAAAAGAGAAAGATGGCAAAGTTAATTATTGGACCACCAATTTATAGATTTATAGATAGATTACTCCCATCACCGTACCAGATTTACATTATATATTAATTACGGTAGATTTATGTAAATATGAACAATAAATTATGAGTTCGAGTCGTGTTATTTGATTCTAATTTTTGCTTTACGATATCTGTAATTTGTTTCTAGGAGTAAATAAAATTTTTCTAGATCTTGCACAAGTACTTTGTACACCGAATTGTTTCTTTATGTATTAAAGTCCGGACATAAAAAATCGTGGCAGAAGATTAGTACCTTGATTTTTTTTATTTAATTGTGATATTATTATAAAGAAATATAAAAATGGATAATAATTAACTAACTAATGTTGGGTCTCACTCATGGAACTCGGAAGCAAACAAATTAGTTTAAAATAGTTTCATATTGTCTTCTACCTTGCTTTACTTTGAGTTAGTTTTGGCGGTGATAACTTATCGTTTATAATCTAGTAAAAATTTATAATTACTTTTTTACTAGTTTATAACTTAAAAGTTAAAATTAAATTTAGTAAATACTTTTTTGATCGAGTCGATTACTTCAACTACAATTCAATTAAGTTTAGTTCAGTTAAGCTCAGTTCAACTAAATTCATTCCAGTTAAGTTCAGCTATGTGTAGTTATAAGTTTACAATAAAATAAGTTAAGTTCAATTCAGTCAAGTTCAGCTCAACTTTCAGAAGTTGAAAAATATAAATACTTGATAATAGAACAAAATATGTATATATACACATACACATAAATTTTATACTAAAAAACTTTACATTATCTTGCATATTCATTTCACATTTTTCATAATTTAGTTAAGAAGCTGTCATTTTGGTATTGTTTTTTCAGTTAAATTTGATGTCGTATGTCGTTATGTTGTACTTATTGACATTGAACTGAAATTAAAGAAACGACAAAACATTCATTAAACATTCAAATTATTAGCTTTTACAAGTTTCCTTAAAAATCATCCATTTATGAAAAGTTTAAAACTGTTTATTAGCAATAGGTAAAAGAAACACTCTAATCATGAAACACCCTTTTATAAGTTTATGCTGTTTAGTTCGTTGAATTTAGTTCAGAACATTTATAAATGCAATATATATAAATATTAGTTTTATTTATACCAATTCATCTTATGGTTTGGGAGGGGGAGCTGAACTTTAGATCTAATTTTACCTCATTCATAATTACATTGAATCCAATTCAATTTCATTCTGATTAAACCAAATGTCAGATTTGAAGCAAAAAAAAAAGGGCAAAAAGATCAGGGGTGTGGTCAAGTTTATTTGTGTGTAGTTAAAAGCAGTGAGAGTGAAAGGTGGTCAACAATAAGTACAACTCAACAGAGTTTAAAGTTACATTCTGCTGTGAACATTGCAGCTTTCTTACATTTTAGGACATTAACTTCCTATTCTTTCATAATTCAATTTTCTTTTGTTACACTTTTCATTTTCCATTTGGAGTTGGACAAGTGAAGGTCCTCTTTTTCGTAGACCAAATTCTATTCAAAAAATTAACTTAAAGTCTTCAGTTAATTCCAAATTCTTAAAATATTAAGATCGTGTATTTTGTTTTATCAAGTTTGACCAATGGAAGTAGGAATGACAACAGAGCGGTTTGAAAGTTGGTGATACATTCCTCGCTCTAGACTCAATTTTTTTTTTCCAATTAGTTTTGCATGGGGTTTTTTGCTTCCGTTATGTGCACAAGCGAGTGCAAGCGGTTTTCGAAAAATCTGAATATCCAATAAATTTCACTTATTTTAAAGGTATGCAATTTATTAAAGTATATGTTCCACATTTGATCACAAATCAATAAATTTTTTAGTTGTGGAAAATTGAATCCTGATCTATTGTAAATCATGAATTGAAATTCATTAAAAAGTATAAATTCAAAGAAACTAACATCTTTTATCGTTAATTATGGATTCTTACAATTATCTCAGCTGTATATTTATGTGCAATTCTGAAAGGATTTTTTTTGGAATAAATTATACCTATTATTCAATCAAATTTGTGTATATAAATATAAATTTATGTATTTTCTCGGAGGTGTCGCCGTAGAGATTTCAACAATGCGGGGAAAGATATAACACATATGCCCACGTTTCCTTCAACGGGTAAAATTTCCTACTCGCCCATGCATATAAAAATTTATGTTTCACACACATCAGCTCGAGACCCTGTAGTTTTTAAGAGAAATAAATTTTCTATCTCCATTCAAAAATTATCAAATATTATATTATATTATATTTTAATAATTATCAATTTCTTTCTTCTGTTTTATTAATTTTTATTTCATTAAAAATAATATTTGACAGCTTTTGAATAGAAAACAAGGAAAGGAACAGTAAATCGAGGATAATATTTTTTTTCCCCGTTTTTAGGTATTGTCTGCTCTATTCACTAATATTAATATCATTAAATGGAACGGTTTTACGAGTTTGTAGATATTTATTTTCTTTTTTTCTTGCTAATACCAGGTTGATAATAATAAAAAACTACTTTTTGTTAGAAAAATATACCGACGAAAGGAAACAAGGTGGGGCCCTTCTCTGGATCTACAATCACGAGCCTAATAATCAGGCGCTTTTATCTATTACTTTTACTTATTTACCCTCCATCTTTTCATCTATTTCCATTTGTACCGCACTTCTCCTGCTTTGCTTTTTACAGACATTATGCTCTTTTTTCTGTTTTCCCTCAACTACCCTTACAGCTTTCCTTTAATTTCAAAAAAAAAAATATATTTAGAGCACCATATTTAAAATTGAATGAATATAAATTTTTTTAAAAAAACCTTTATGGGTTGGTATTGTTATTTAGAGATATTCAAATTATTGACAACATAATGTGATAATCTAATTAACCCTACCTAAGAGGACCGTTGCTCGTAATATAAGGTAACATACCTATTATTATTTTTGTATCATTTATTATTATTATTATCTTTATTGAAATAGAGCCTAGTATATATTATTGATATTACTTATTTTTATCAAAAAGACATGATTACTTTTCTAGACCTTTTACAAATTTTGGAGATTGCATCGGCATGAATTGAGTTCACCATTCTTTTATTAAAGGTCTACTACATCCAGACTCTTTGAAATTGGGTCAGAAAATTCGATGCCACCCTCAACTTTCAAAAGGACCAGTTACCCCCTTAACTTGATAAAAAGGATACCTCCTTAACTTGGCAAAAATGCACCAGTTAACCCCCTCGATGCCACATGTCAAAATCTGGTTAGTTTGACTTTTCAAGGATATCGTTTTTCTCTTTTTAATCAGAAGTTGACACGTGACATTGAAGGGGTAAATCGGTGCATTTTTGCCAAGTTAAGGGGGGTAACTGGTCCTTTTTGCTAAGTTGAGGGAGGTAACTGGTCCTTTTGAAAGTTGAGGGTGATCTCGGGTTTTCTGAGCCAACTTTAAAAGGATCTTGATGCATTTGACCTTTATTAAATAATTATGATTATCTACTCAAAAGTTAAGAGAGTAAACTTGCTTCGAAACCATTTACAAAGTTTTATTAGATGGTAAGGTTCAAACTCGAGTCTACTCTTATACACCCAGTAGGCGTTGTCAACTAAGATATAAGTTATGGATTATGTAATTTTAATGCTTAAACACAGGTAAATGTGTACTAAGATCACAAATCTAAAAATTGGGACTTAATTATGCTGTGGCAGACAATTTACTATAAGTTTTTTGTCAAATAGTTACAATTCGGGACGAATTAAGAGTAAACTCTTACATACGTGATAATCTAATTTTGACCATTAAGGTGAATATTTAAAGTGCAAACAACCTTTTCAGGAATAAGCTGAACTCCGCTAAATATATGCGAGTATAGTTGAGTAATAACAATGCAGTGTAATTTCCATACATTTTAATTCGATAAGAAAAAATGAAATTTGTCTAAAGTAGATAACTAATAAACATGTAAAAAATAATACTGAAAAGAGTGGATGAGTTTGAATATAAGGAAACATAATAGAAATTTTACTATGGGCCATGTAATAATTATATAATAATTGTAGGGTTTTATATATTATAATAATATCATCATAGTTGTTACAAAATGTAGAAGGAGGAAAGAAGTATGTAAAAAGAGTGTATTTCATAAATCATATTAATTTATATTATTTCTTCTTCTTATTTGTTTTTTTGGGTTCTGAATTTAAAATATTATATAATTATTTTATAAAAGAAGGCAATAACGTGAATGGAGTTAGGGAGCTGCAAACATGTCAATTGTGTGTTATTTAGATTGTGGGTGCGGGGTAAAGTTATAAAATTAAACCAATCTCAACCGTTGATGTTACTTTTCAATGATTTATAATGTCAACAATCCAATTAAATCTTAAACATTAAAATTTATTGTAGGGTTAAGATTAATTTGATTTTCAAATTTATCAAGAGAATCCTACCATGCTTGTGTATTGTAAAAAATTATATGGTTAGGTTGAGTAAAAAATCTTGACTATAAACAAGGTTTAATGTATCATCACTCTCTAAAGTTGGCTCAGAAAATCGGATGTCATTATAAGATACCTTGTTTAAGTTGGCAATTTCGAATTATAGTCCCCTCAACGCTATGTGTCAGAATCTGGTTGGTTTCGACTTTTCAGATATGTTGTTTCTTTATTTTTCACTCTCCAACCAGAAATTGACACGTAACATTAAGGGTGCAAACTGATACATTTTTACCAAGTTGAGAGGAGTAACTAATCATCTTAAAAGTTAAAAGTGACATCCGACTTTTAAAATCAAGTTGAGGAGAGTAATGATACATCCGTCTGAGTTAAAATGTGACATCCAAACTCATTTATTAGGAAAAAAGAAGTAGAAGAAACTTTCAACAAACTTAAAAAGTGATGGACCAAGCAAGAATCAACTGAATTAGAATAACATCAACTCTAGCTTTTAGTTTTACGTGACCATATTAATGGAGGAGGTTACTGATTATGTTAAACATTAGAGGGTCGGCGTTAAAATGGTCGCCATAAATTTGTTAAGATTTTACTTTATGTATAGTTATCCTTTTGTCTCCGGTTACAACTTCAATCCACCCCCGATAATCATTAAAATAATATTGATTAAAATGATTATTAAAAACCATCATGATTATTTTTTTTATATTTCCGAACATTGTTTTTGTAAACTTAGTGGTTTATTATTTTTTATTATTATACATAACTACAAATAATATTTTATTTTTACTTTAGTTATCATCGATATTCAAAAAATACTAATTTAATTTATTTATTTATTAAAAGAAAATTATACATTACAAAAATAATAATTATTAATTTTTTCTTATATAATTAGTCACTATTTATTATTTAAAATTATTAATGTTAAATATTATTTAGTAATATTGGATGTTAAAACTGAACTGAAACTTAACTTATCTGAACTGAATTTTATTGTATTGGTTGTTCAATATTTTTAAAAGAATAGAATTAATGTTCTAAATCCGGCATATCTCGACATCATTATATATGTGTAATGTTTGACTTTAATATAATTATAACCCTCATCCATTAAGTCTACTTAATGTGTTTAATTATCGGGTTAACTTATGTCAATAATAATAGTTTTAAACTTTAATCACCTTTTCATGCAGTAATGGCAAGCATGCTGAGAAATCTACACTCCTTTGCTCCCTATTTTTACAATTTTTTAAAGAGATAAATTGGTTGTTGATATAGAAACATGGTGGAGTGGTATGCATAAATATTTAAAATAAAATATGTAAGGTAAAGACAATACATATATACTTGAAGATTTATAGAGGTGCCACCCATACCCCCACAACCATCTTGCTTTTTTGTACACCGACGAAATAATAGTTAATTCTCAGGTCTTTAATTAGTTGTTATTCTTATAGTTGTTTTGTGTTGTTTTGACACTTTTTATTTCTACTCTTGTTAATTACTTTTTTTTTCTTTTGTTTTCAAATAGATATAAGTAATAATTCGATATTGTAACAAAATATTTATAAATAAAATTTAATGTAGTGACGGAGCTAGATAGTGACACTGGAGTGGTTACTAAAAATAGCCAATATATATAATAAGAAATTAAATGATAAAGAATATATATTAAAAAATTAAAATAATATGTTTTCTTACAAATTCATTAAATAATTGTGATCATTATATTTTCTTTGGTTCATAATACTAGTCATTTTAAATTTTAAATTTTGATTCATTTTATTTGTCATTTTAAAAAAATATCAATGCAACTTTCAACAAATTTTTTCAAATTTATCATTGTGTTAATTAGGAAAAATATAAATAAACTTATAAGTTGGTAATTAAAAAAGAGGAGAATTTTGTCACAAAATAAAATAGATAAATTAGTCATTTTAGTACTGCATTAAATGTCTTATACATTTTATGAAAAGTCTAAAGTGACTAGTCCTAGGAACCAGAGGGAGTAATAAATAAAAATTGTCGGGGAATACTTTGTTTATTTGAAGTTATGACAAACACTTTCAAATTAAAATTTATTTGACGATTCTACAAAAATTTCAATCGGATAAAATAAGAGAATCAAGAACTTAGAATGAAATTTTGTTGTGAATATTTTAAACTGTATATTTATCTTGCTAATGTCTGATTTTTATACCAAGAAAACCATAGATAATCATCCTAGATAATTGTTTTTGCAGTTATTTTCATCAAATAGTAGTTAATAATTGTAGATAACCGATAACAAAATTGCAGTACTGGAAACTTAACGCGTGTCGCGATCGTGACCGTAAATTCAAAATTTAGACTTCCTGTTTCTTATATGAATACGAATCACGGGTGAGAGCCAGGGTCACGAGTGCGACATGAGTTATGTTTAGAAAATATGACTTTTTGAGGTTAAAACATAAAAAAATTTTGTTCGAGCTAACTCGACCCCAATTAAGGCGTTGCCCACTGGACCCCGTCAGGGACAGCTACCCTTGGACCTACTGCTGGGGGTGCTGCCCTCGGACCCCGAAATCCAACTATCGTGATAGTCAAAGAACAAGCGTGCACTCCGCATTCTCCCGACTTATTCAATGAAACATTATAATCGTATTGGTCAACTAGTCGATTCAATTATACTAAAATACTAACAATTCCCCTCATTTTAGTGTAATCTTTGATCAACTAAACAAAATCACAACAAATAACAAACTCATGTATAAATGAAATATCGTGACAATTAAATTTCATCTCAGTATATTACACTTTCCAAATATTCGAATACAAAAGTATCACCATGGATTGAACCTTTTTATTATTTATCGTAAATACATGAATGAACACATAATTCTTACTTAACACTATTTTTTACTAGCCTCGTGTCCTTGTCCTTCATAAACATATCAAAGTCAAGTTCTAACTTCTTGAAATGGCTACACTTCATGCTCATATAATATGCAATTTTTCAAAAAAACTATTAAGAAATTAAATTTCAACCTCCTTAATAATCTTGTAAGTCTGAACACTTACATTGAGATGTTATTATTAATGTATTTCAATCTTCTCGATGTTAAGCTTTTCTTATTAAATTCAACACCTAATATCATATTAGATGAGAATTTGGTATCTCAACATGAAAGATTTCGAGTGGACTTTTATCTCATCCTTATAGCCGATATGTGAACAACATCTCTTCTTATCCTTTTATTAGATGAGCGGCTAAATTATACTCAATTTTTACAAACTCTAAGGATATAACACCATGCATGATGTGTTCCCGAATCATGCTATGTCTAAAGCCTAAATGTCCAGATCTGCCTTTGTACACTAGTCTATAAGTATTTGCCAAGACAGCTTCACTATCACATCTGATGGATATAAGCGATATTGGTTTAAGCCATAATGGAATTTCATAAATTATATCTCTCATCCATTCAGATTCTTTACCAGCATCTGCTAATGTTACAAACTCAGATTTCATTGTTGAGTCAGTGATACAAGTTTCTTTATTTGATGCCCAAGAGATAGCACCTCCCCCAAGAAGGAATAGTCACTAACTTGTGGAAGAATGATCTTCCTTATTAGAAATATAACTTGCATATGAAAACCTTCTAAAACCGAAAGAAATCATGTATAAGTCAAACTATATTTCTTAGTTCCTTTTAAATACTTGAATACTTGACTTAAAACTTGCCAATAATGCTTACGAGTATACCTACTAAGTTTTCCAACAACATGAGCTATGTGAGTGCTAATCATGGCATACATTAGACTACCAATAGCTCTTGAGTACTCAAATTGAGATACTGCAACACCTTTATTGGGTAGAAGCTTAAGACATGAATCTATGGGAGTATTAATTGGATAACAATCCTTGAAGTAAAATTTATGCAAAATCTTCTCAATATAATGAGATTGAGAAATTGAAATAACATTATTCTTTCACTTGATTCTTATACCAAGAATCACATCAACCTCCCCCAAATCCTTCAACTCAAAACTAGATGATAAAAATTTCTTGATTTTATCAACTTGACTTTGGTTAGTACCAAAAATCAACATCTCATCCACATATAAACAAATCAAAACTCCTTTACCAAAAGCACTAAACTTGCTATATACACACACTTGTCTATTTGGTTGATAAGAAAACCATTAGAAAAAACCACATCATCAAACTTTTGATGCTAGGCTTTTGATGCCTGTTTTAGCACATATAACGATTTATTCAACTTGCATACATTGTTGTCACAATCTGACATAATAAACCCTTTCGACTGCTTCATATCATTCTCCTCATTTAGTTCAACATTCAAGAATGCAATTTTTACATGCATCTAATGAACTACAAAGTTGTGTATAGCTGCAAATGTTATCAACAATCTAATAGTAGAGGTCCTCGCAACAGGATTATAAAAATCAAAGAAGTCAATTCCTTATTTTTGTTGCTAAATAATTTGAAAACAAAAAATCTAGTTTTAGTGACCATATTTCGTGGTTAAATGTATTTTTTTGATAATTTTTTTTTTCAATTTTGACGTGAATTGACCATTCATAATCCTTGGATATGCCTTCTATTTAATGCACAAAAACAAAGGGTAATTGTTGCAAATATCCAAATATCATCTTTATGAATTTTTATATAATCTATAAAATATCTATCTTTATATTGATATAGTTTTATTAAGATTTAATCACAATAAAAGTCACACTGAACAATTTTCAAATGTGATTTTAGTATGTGACAAGCTAACTTTGTAATAACGCTGCATTCATATTTTATTCAAATTAGCTTTTAGCCAATGAATTAAGAAGCTTATCTATCAAAAAAATAAAAAAAGAACCTTAAATTGTGGCACTTATATTTGAGTTTGATTTCCAATATCATAGTTGAAATTCTAATTGGTGGAGCAATTATTAAGTTTTATAATATACTTTAGTTCGAACGAAAATATTTAAATAATAACAATAAAATTTGAATTTATGTTAAATACTTTAATTTCTCTTAGTGGAAGCACGTACGTCTGAGTATAAAACCAATTAACAAGTCTACCTATTTATATAAAAACAGTTTACTTAAAGGACTTTGATACATGTATCTATGCTTTTATGTTTTATTATCATCTAAGCAGCACATTCAAATTTTTTATAATAAACATATAGTATAAATTTATATAATTTCTTCAAAAAAAATATTATATAATTAAATAAGTGTGTGTATATTAATTAATTCGTGATTTTTTGTCCATTTACAGATTGAGCTACTTTTATAATTGGTGCATATAATCAAACAGTATAATATATTAGAGTCTCTCCACCTACTATATTAAACAAATTCATAATTAGTTCTATGTTATAGATTCTTAATTTCGTAGACACCTATTATATGATTTACAAAAATCGTGGAAGTATAAATTTTAAATTAGATAAGTTGTATCAGAGGTTGTTCTTTTAAGCTAATCACTTGTTCTCTTGCATTACAATTAAGTGAAGTTCAATTTAGTTATGTTACGTATAGTTATAAATATACATTAAAATAAGTTCAATTTAGTTATGTTCAGTTTAATTAAGTTGAGTTCAATTCAGTTAAATTCGGTTCAACTTTTAAAAGTTGAAGAAAACATGGTTTCAATTGATTTGTCTAACTAAAACATTCCATGTATAAACTTTTAAATGCACTAAATTAACGTAAATTTGCAATTGAACAGAATGCAATGGATTGCAGATTTTTGGTTTAAAATGGGTAAAAGAGCGATGAAACTAAACCAACCATTTTGATACTTGTGATTGATGAAAAATTTTATTATTAAATAATAAATTTTTATTTTCAACTGAATTTAGTTCAATTGATACGTTTATTGAAAATAAGTGAGAATAACTAGGAATCGATTCATTCTCATTCAAAATTTCTTTAAAGTTAAGATAAAATACAATCACTTGAAAATCATAAATTAAAGGTGCTTCATATAATTTTATAAAGCAAACATGTATACATCAAATGCGACTCTCACTTTTAACAACGTCATCCAATTTTTTTATTCAATTATATATGTAATTTCAAGCACTGAACTGTCACTTACTTTTCATTTTCTTTTGTAGTTCATAACTATAATTTTTTAATGAATGTGCTTGTTTTTACTAATAATTAGTTTGAATTATGCAATCATATTACTCTAGTTTTTAATAAAAAAGATAAATATAAACAATAGTCATGTTCGAGAGAAATTTATGGGAAGCTTTGAATAAATAACTAGCAGAATATAAATGCTATCCAAAACTCATTTTTTAAAATGTCACATACGTTATATTATCAACATGTTGAATATTAGCATGGACAAATGTCTTAGTTTAGTGATTGAGACATAAATTGTGATTCTAAAAATTCTAGTTTCGAATCTACATTCGTGAAAGGTGGGGTGATGATTTTTCTTTGTTATTATTTTAAACCTAATAAAGCAATTTTTTAAAAACACATGTTTAATAATAGTTTTTCATAATATAAAGTCAAGACTTACTTATTTTCTAAAGTATTAATACTATATATTTTTTGTGGTCTCAAAAATTTATTTGTGAAAATAATTCGGTAGAGAGCATATTAAAAAATTGTACATGTTAGAGTCTATAGAATGGAGAATTTTTCCTCTTAACTATTTTAACGAATTCAATTTAACTGAATCCATTTTATGTGAACAAATTTGTAAATATTTTACACAAAATATAAAATGAACTGAATGTCTTCAAAAATTAGATTCCAAATACACAATTTATCAAATTAAGTCAGAGGCGTGGTCACTTTCTTTTCTTAGGAGACAAATAATGTAATTTTTAAGTACCTAAAAAATAATTCAAATACATCATATTTACATAATTCAATAAAAATACTAACTTTATCCACAACTTAAAAGCATAAGTGTTCAATAATGGGATAACTTGATTTGAAACTTTAACAATGTACAAGAAATAGAAATTATTCTCAACATCAATTCAAGTGATCAATTTTTGTTTGGTGAAGAAACTACATTTTGAATGTAACTTTCATTCTATAAGTTTTTCAAGTTAATTAAAGGGAATAATTTCCATATCCCTCAAACAAAATTTGGGATTAATTTACCGGGTAATGGGTACTCTTACGTGGAAATTGGACTCTCCATCTAAATTCTATCCTATGTATGGATGAGTTTAAAATGTTATACAAAATTCGGTTTAATTTATACATAAGATAAAATTTGGATGTAAGATGAATTCCACGAAATACTATTTTGTAAAAACATGGTAGTTTATTTATTTCCGTTGGGGTTGCCGAAAGGTTCTTATATAGTCTGCGATAATCCATTCCAATTTATCTAATGTCGTTGTTTCATAATCCCACTTCTCTTCGTCACTCCATCCACAAATTGTTAGAATTTTTTTTGGTTGACCTCGAATAATGGTGATAGGAGGAGAATCAATTGGAAAAGTTGTGATCTCTTATGTAAGCAAAAGAAGTTGAGAGGTATGAGCTTTTTAGAGATATTATCAGTTTTAATACTACTCTTTTGAGCAAACAATTTATGACGGTTACTTGTTTGTCCTGGGAGCCTAGTTGCTCGAATTTTCAGTTCTTATTATTCCAGGAATGGTAATGTTCTTCTGGCCGCTTTGTTGAGTATGCCTAGTTACATTTGGCACAATATCTTTTTTGCTATGAAATTTTTTAAAGATTCAGTTCGAAAGTGTGAGGGGAATGGTGAAAATATCTTTGTTACTAATATGGTCTAGGTCAATCTTGAGAGTAGAACCATATTTAAAGGAGGGGACAATGCGGTCTTACATAAGGTTTTTGTTTCTAAATTCATTTTGAATAATAATTGGAATGTGACTAAAGTTCACAAGTTCTTTGAGGATGATGAAGCCGAGCTCATTTTCCGAACTTCATTGCCTATCGTGTCGAGGACAAATTATGCTTTTTGGCTTTTTGAGTCTAAAGTTTTGTTCTTGGTAAATTTAGCATATTGAGCTATTAGGGGTATTTTTTTAGTGTTCAGACCAGTGGCTCCTACTTGTTGGAATTTGTTTGGGTTCTGAAGATGCCGTCTAAAATTTGAGTTTTCATTTTGCGCTTGCTTTGTGATATACTTCCTAGTCATCTTAATTTGCTTCATTGTAATTGTATTGATAATGCTTGTTATGAATCTTGCTTCTTTGGAATTGAAGATGTAGTTTATATATTCTATCAATGCTCCTATGTTCGTGATGTGTGGTGTATATTTGATAGTGATTTCTCACTACCACATCATATTGATATGCATGAAATTTTGAATGGGTGGTTTCTTTCCAAGTCCATTCATTCTGTGCATCGAGTTTATTATTTATTATGGGTTATTTTGTCGGCCAGGAATAAGAGAACTTTGGAACATATATATACCCAACCTTTCGCAATCGTTAGAATTGGGGTTACTTGATTTCGTCTCCAGCTGTTGCCTCCCACTCCTCTCATATTGTGGACATGGCCAATGGTCGGCAAGGTTTGGTGTTGTTTGGTAGAAGGCCTGTGCAAGCTGACGGTGACCAGCCGTCATCTTCTTCTGGTGAGGATGCTGGCTAGACATCCCATCATTCCTCCTTTCTCAAGCGCAATGTTAATGCAGCTATTTTCTATAAATGAAGCTTGGTTTGCTATGGTTTGTGTGCTCGTAATTCAGGAGGCCTTTTCATTTGTGCCAAATCTGGTGCTCGCCCTGACCTTATCTCTATCCTTGAAGAGTAAGCACTTTCAATTAGAGAGGCTCTTTCATGGCAAAAGCATAGAGGATAGTCTCACATTACACTACAAGAAATTTATCATTTTATGACGCATCTTTGATGATGAAAAACGTGTTTTTTGTCAGCAAAAAATGTTCGTAATTCCGGAAACCTTTTCATTTGTGCTAAGTTTGGTGCTCTTCCAGACCTTATCTGTATCCTTGACGCGAAAACGCTTTCAATTAGAGAGGTTTTTCATGGCTAAAGCATAGTGGGTAGTCTTACATTAAGTATCAAAACAGACAACCTGGTCCTTTATGATTTTTTAGTAGGCACAAATAGTGGCTTTTCTTATATTCCTTTATCTTAAAAGATTGTAAGTTGCTTTCGAGTTGGTTTTGTTTTTTGCTTACTTAGTTGGGTTAATTGAAACTCAAACATCGTGGCTCATTCTTTGGCTCGAGCAGTTCATTTAGATGAGGTAACGAGATTTGGAATGATTATCTGCCTTCTTGTCTTGCCCATCTTCTTTGATTTTTAATCTAATCACGTCCTTTTAAAAAAATAACTCATTTGCTTTTCGTTAACTCGTTTTTTTTTTCTAAAATCATTTTGTGACTTACAAAATAAGAAAAAAAATATCCATAAATGTAACATAAAGAACTAAATTAACTTTATGCTATGGATAAATATAAAAGTAACATCGATTTGCTTGGGGGAACATGATAGTTTGGGTGTTAAATTTGGGTCCATACGATTGATACTAATTTCGATTAATACAAAAAGATCACTTTCTAAATTTATAATTTTTTTTACAATCTCCATATTTTGATATTTTTCTTTCCCCCTTCTTTGCATATTAGACCTGTTTCATCTCCTTTTCCTTCCACTTATTTTCTTCTCATTTCATCCTCCGCATCTCCTCTCCTCTTTTCCTTGCTTCCTCTATCCCACTTTTATTTGTTTGGACCCTTACGATCACCTTTTTTCATCTCTCTCTACAATCCTCCTTCAACGTGACTGAGAAACCAATCGCTCACCAAAAGATGCAAAATAAAATGGTGGAGCTTGGGGGAATTATGGTGGCAAAACTAAGAGATGGCGCATGATTTGTTTATCGATGGGAGTTGTGTATCGATCGGAGAGTTTTGCCACCAACGACAAAGGTTGTCGATGATATTTGTTTTCTAATGGGAGGGTTTTGCCACTAGTGGCGTATATTGAAGATATATCATCATCGACAAGGTATCTTTATAGTAGATTTTTGATTTCATTGACTGAAATATGCAGTGGTGGGGCGTAGTAAATTGAGCTTTTTATTAAGTAATCCCAACTTTGTCTATTTCCTGGAAACTCTGGTATACATGGTCATGTACATAAGGTGTTTATAGAAATAACTGTGAATAATAAATTGAAACAAAGATCTTATACCAGACTTATACCAGGTATAAGACCTTCATGCCATGATTTTATTGTGAGAAAAATGATTGGTTGACTTGTTTTTCTTATTGATTTTGAAGTTATTATTGAGAATAGGGTATTATGTGTTTGTTTAAATGCTTGTGAATAATGAACGGAATTCAAAGGGTTTATATCATTCTTATACTAGGTATACAACTTTCATTAAAAAAAGAGTATTGTTGTGATTATAAAGGAGAAATAGACTAGATAAATACACTATACTACTCTAATACCAAAATATAAGAGCTTTTAAACTAGATATAAGACCTGATATAAGAACTCTTATACCAAGTTTAAGATCAGAACGTAAAAAGCATAAGTATAAAAACCTTTTAACACAAAAATTAAAATAAAAAAATTTTATATATAAACATAAATATGATTCTTTTCTATATAAAAAAAACAAGATTAGATTTCAATATATATGATTGTGTTCCCATTTGCCTTTATATCTTTCAAAATACTACCTTTGTCACGACTCACAAGAACTAATAGTGGCAAAAAAAATTTCAATGGCCTGGATCTCTCATTTCATGGGCCTAATTAAGCAACATACATCCGCCTTTATAGGAAATGTTTTTTACCAAGAAGTTCAAAATACAAAAAATAAGAAGTGAAAATCTCATCATTACAATTTTACTTTCTTTTTCTACACAAATACCAAAAAAAATTTAAATTATATTTACAATTTTAAAACCTAAGATAATAAACTAGAAGGAACTCAATTATTATGTAATAATTAGACATGAACGTGTAAAAGGGAGCTAACTCTGGCGTGATTGCAACCAAAATTTCAAATCATTTCCTCCAAATTCATTAAAAAAAATTGTAGAATTTTTTTTGAAGTAATTAAATTACACCAATATAAAACCCATTGCCTTCAAAATTTCCCACTAAGCTCTATCTAGGTGGAGTTTTGATACATAGTTTCTGATTTTATAAATCTAGGGGTTATTAAATCTTTGGTAATTTATTGCTGCTTAATACCTGCTTAAACTGACTTTTCTCTACAGGAAATGTCTAGGCTAACAAAATTAAGATTGAAATACAAAAAAAGTGAAAGAAACATGACATTTCGGATCTGAACAAAATATTTGTAGTTTGTACTTATTTATAATTTATTATTAAGTAAATATTAACTTTAATTTTTTTATGTTTTAATTTTCTAAGAAATTCATATGATTCTATTCCTTCTGGTTTAGTAATTTAGACTTTTCATCGAAATCAATAAAATAATTAATGCACTAATAAAATAATTAATTTATCTCTTTTACTTTATAATAAACTTTTATTTCTTCTTAATTACCAACTTATAATTTTACTAATATACTTAATATCTTTCCCAATACAAGAGTAAAAAATTTTTGTTAAAAGTTGCATTGATGTTCTAAAATGACAATAAAAAGAATTAAAGTAAAAAATGTAAAATGATTAGTATTTTAATCTATAAAGAATAACTTTTATAATACTGTATAAAATTATACTATACAATTTGCATTACAAACTCAAATATAAATTTGATTTATTTCCTCATAATTTGCGAGGTATAAAACCACTTACTTGAGTTAACTTAAAATGTTCTGATTTTGAAAAATAAAATGCGAAGAACTTCAAAGTTCAAATATACAAAAAAAAAAAAGAGAAAAAGTCAACGAGGCTAATGAATGGAGATGACATAAAGAATTAATTAGGGTGAAGGCAGCCGTTGGATTTGAGGACCCCAATAAAGATTACATAGCGGGTACATATGCACCATCACACGTGACGTTGATTTGCAGCATGCAATCAAATAGAGAACAAACCAGGCAAATAGAGCAAATTTAAAATAATTGCTGATTTTCAATTTGATGAGAGTAAAATCATTTTTATAAACGATTACAAAAATAAAAAAAATTTAGTAAACGAAAAAATTAGCTGATTTTAATGACAATACTTATGTATCGTTTTATTATGAAATAAAATTTCTTTAACGATATTTGAATGATATATTCTTATAACATGAAAAATATTGGAAAGTTGTTAAACAAATAAAAATTATTGTCAAATCAATAAAAAATACTAGTTATACTTTCTCAGTAATAGTTGAAATCAGAGTATTTTAATCACAAAAAGTTACATTTAATTTAATTATATACCGTAACTTAAATGACGTTTGCATATAACTTCTTTGATCATGATCCATTTTTTTTTCTCCAAACCAAGTACCATCCAATTTCGTTATAAATTTACTATAAATCCCATATAATCATTTGAAAAGAAAATAATCAATCATATTGTAAATTATAACTTCATAATTTAAGCCATAAACTAATGAAATTATATATTGGACCTTTTTTCAAGATAATTACAATGTACAAATTGAAGACATTAATATAGGTATATGTAAGATGGGTAGCCAGTCATGTGGGAGGGACCCATTTGCATACAGACATATTATGTCAAGTTTTTGTACTGTCGTTGTTTGCTTTTTGTTATTTAGCCTTCTCATTTTTGTCGGTCTCCTCAATTCCCTATTTTCTTATCACAATTATTCATCTGTGTAAACTATCCAAGAAAATGAAATAAATATAACAATAATAATTGACTATGATAACTTAAATATTTACATTTCATCTTAACTTCTATTCCTCTAATTAGATTTTTCAATTTATTAAGTTTGGCATGATGATGATATAATTTGTTTATAACAACTTCTTCGGCAAAAAATAATTAGCATATTTTATCAACTATATATATTGATATCAAATACAGTATTAAATAATTATGATAGTGTAATTTTTACTTTGTTGTGATGTAAATTTTCCATCAAGTTCCATAATCTTATATCGATTATTATTCACTCAATAAGAATGAAATTGTTGATTACGTCTTAATACAAATCCATGCATATTTTACAAATGAGTTCAACATTAGCAAGGATGAATTTTTTTTCTCTTTCATGCGTGGTATCAGATAATAAAACTTATTAACTAGAAAAATCTGGATATGTAACTGAAATAGTAGCGTGTCCAATAGAGAAATTCTGGACCCTCAAAGGAAATAGGCTAAATCAATATCTAACTGGTGCTCAAATTGTTTTAAAATCAATGATAATATCACATTATAAATATATGAGATTAAAAAGTAACTTAATATTAAGAACTGGTGGACTTTTAACCATATACAAACAAACTAAATTAATTAATTTCCCATAGTATATATAATAAAATAAATAACATTTACAGCTATATTGATAGCTTTACAATCAATATATATCAATTATTCCTTTTTTTCGTCTTCTAAAAAAGATTCCAATTCTAATTTCAACTAATTTCTTTTTCAAGTTGTTTCATTTTATTTGGCAAGAACACTGAAAGGGCAACAAGGACATCTTTCACCCAATAGGGAAACCCCAAAATAAAAAAATTTCACATACAAAACAAAATTAGCAGAATAAATAACATTTTAAAGCCAATAATTAAACATATCAGATCAGAAATTTAATTTTTTTTAGATTGCTCAATTTGTCGGTGCTCACTAAAATACAAATTCTCTAAAATTTCCCCTCCAACAAATTATAATTACCAATTTAAATCATTTGAAGAATGAAACATCTCTCAATTTTACATCCCTAGATGAACAGTATCCGAGAGATGTATCATAGATAGCCTACTCTAACGCATGTTTGGGAAAGGACTATTGTCCGAAACATATATCAAAAGTACTCTCACACCATAATTTGAAGAAAAAATGCAAAAATTAAACATTAATAATTAGAATTCAAATTCAAAACCTGAAGCTTGAGCAAGATTTTTCTCACCTTCAACAGATTTCTGATGAATGGATGTTGAGTTAGTAGATTGAGTTCCAACATCTGTGGAAGCAACTGCTAGTTTGCCCTGATTATACAAAGTGTTGAGTTGATGAAAATAAGGACATGTCCGAGAATCCAAAGACCGTTTTTTGTTAACATCCTTGGTTTTCCTGAAGTACTTGTTAATGTTTTCCCATTTCTCTTTACATCTCTTTGCACTTCTTCTGTAACCCAATTCCATCATCCCTTTCGAGATTCTCTCCCATAAAGATTCTCTTACAGAAGATTCCTTTTCCTTGTTGTTGTCTTCTTCATTGGTACTATTACTGTTACTGCACCTTAAATTTATCAAAGCTAATACCTCATCTTTTGGCCATCTCTTCCCAATATCATCCTTCTTGTTCATTGTTTGATCCGTTGAAGCTGAATTTGAAGTGTTGGGTACTAATGGGTTGATGGGATTTTTAGATGGGGAATTAGGGTTTTCATTATTTGGTGATTGAATTGAATTGAGTTTAATGGGATTGGGTTTTGGTGTTGAAAAGTTTGAATCTTTATCAGGATTGAGATTAGGGTTTGAGTAATTTTTTAGGAAATTAATGATTGTTGTTTGTCTATCAGTTGAAAGAACTTGCTGTTGTGCTCTCAGTTGAAGCTCTTTGTCAAATCTATCCAATTCTTGCTTCTTCCACTCTTCTTCTCTTGCTAACTTCTCTTCATCTCTTTTTGACATATCTTCTAGAAGCTTATTGTGCATCTGTTCTTGTTGAGCTATAATTTTCCCTACAATGTCCTGACAAAACCCCTTGAACATCTCAAATGAAGAATCAGAGTTAGAAGAAGATGAAATCTTGTCTCTTTTCCTCTTTGTTGTAGTACTAGTCTTTGATTTCTCATCAATTAGCACTACAGTTTGATCGATCTTGTCTTCTTGTTCTTGTTCTTGGTTGGGTTTGTTCTTTTCTGCTTGATTATTATCATGAGTCTGGTAAAGATCTTCAAATTCACCAAAAACCCTGTAATTTTTGGAGAAATTCATGTTGTTGAAGTACCTACTTTCTTCTTCAAATTTCTCCTTGCATTTGTCTGCACTTTTTTTAAACCCAAACTCCGCAAGCTTCCTGTAAAAACCATATTATAATTTTCAGCATTCAATTCAAAGATTGAAACTTTATGAAAATGCAAGTAAAATGGTACCTTGAAACATCATCCCAAGTGAAATCAGGGAACCAGTTGTTTTCCATGGCAGATCTGATCCTGAGAAGTGTTAGAGTTTCATCAGTAGACCATTCTTGAACTGATCTATCCGTGTTCGTTCGATCAGCTGCGTCCAAGTTCTTGAAATTGACATCGTGAGGATGAGAATCAAAAGTGGAAAAAGCAGAAATTGTAGCGGAAGAAGAAGAGGCATGAAATGGGATAGGAAAAGTAGGATTAGTAGCAGAAGTTGTTGAATCTATGAAATGGTGGAATTGGTCTGATTCAAACATTTTGTCTTTCTTTTTGGGTGAATATGTGAGTGTTTTGTGCTGTGTTTGGATACTTTTTTTTCTTCTTCTTCTTCTTACATTTCACTGTAAATTGGAAACAATAATTTAAAATGGAATCAAATCAAAATCAAAGTCAGAAAACTACAACACCAACCTCTTCCCATTTCTCTCTCATTTATCAAAGAGTTTGTCCTACGCATGTCACCAAAAAACTCACTCGTTTTTCTAGGCAAGTGAGCTTACTCTCCTCCCAAAATGAGCATAACAATTTCTATCACCGTACTACCATAATACAATTTAATTCACCATATTGTTGGCAAAACATCATTTTTGAGTCTTGTCGTATTGCTCGACTCTTCTTAAAATGCAAGGGGTCTTAAGAATTACAGGATTTTAAGTTAAATTGTATATTTTAAACTTACGGGATTCTGAACCAAATTATATATTAAAAAGTAAATATTTATGAGTCCCTAAATCAACATAAATGTAAATTTAATTATTTATAATTTTTTGTGATCCTAGACGATTGCCTAGTTCGCTTCTACATCAGGTTCTGCTTTGCCTTAAATTTACGTGTATCAAAGTATTCAATACATTGTTCAATTGCGACTTGTTTGAACAGAGAATGACGAGTAATCCTGGTTTAATAAAAGATCTATTAGGTGTAGAGTTTGACTCAATTAAATTAGTAACTAACTGAATACCAAGTGTAGATAATGATTATAGGTAACTGAGCTATACCAAAAATTAAAATTTTACTAAAACGTTTAATGTGCAACATATTGATACATAAAAATTTCTTTTTCAGAAATAATCAAATTATTTTTCGCTTTCACAACCGGTATATTACTCATTGAATAAAAAATGACTATCTACACAATTTTTAGAAACTATATCAAATGTAGTTATTGGGGAAAAAAATCCTCTATCCTCAAATCTCTGCTTCCAACTCTGTCCCCCATTCAAAATACTGCCAAGTGTCATTTTTAATTATATTTTAATAGTTATTAATTTCTCTCTCCTATTTTTTCAATTTTTATTTCATTAAAAATGACACTTGTCAATTTTTGAATGGAAAACAGGGATGAGACAGGAATTTGGGGACAGATGACTTTTTTTCCGGTTACTGGATCTTGTCTTCGGAGTTAAAAAATCGGGTAATTTATGGAAGGGAGAGTGGGGGAGAAGAGAGAGTAGGGTCAATAGAATCCAATGAAGAAGATGAACAGCAAGGAAAATGGCAGGACACGTGAATACATGCAGCAGATGGGTCCATTTTTCATTTATTACTCTTTTTAGAAATTCTTTCCACTTGCTCTCAATTTCTTCCAGTTTACTCTTTTTGAAATGAGAAATGGAAACCCAAAATTAAAATTTGTTCAATGTATTACAAATAATGGGTTGGTTGTCAAGCATGGTGTTATGGGCTGACCAATAGAGAATGACTAAAACGGCCCAATGAGGGTTCATTTTAGGAAAATACAAGTCAATCCCTTGTTTGGGCATAATAATTTTGTTTTTACCATAGCATCAAAATATTTTCACTTTACTCTATTTTTAAGTTTTTATTTTCTCTTTTACCCTTTTCTTGTTTTTTCATGGCTTAGGTATATTAACTCTTCCACTATATTCAATTTC
>CATIWQ010554096.1:0-18879 GCA_949673415.1 Euphorbia schlechtendalii | reverse complement strand
TTCATGGTATGGTATGGTTCTAACTTAAATTCATTTGTTTGTTTGTATGGTTATTTTCATGGTATGATTCTTTCATAGTTTTTTCACGGTTCCAAAAACCATGAAAATAGAACCACGGATTTGGTGGTTCTCCATGGTTCTCCTTTAAATCAAACTAAATTTTAAAAAAATCATACCATACCATACTATCTATCCAAACACGAAATTTTAAAAGAACCATACTGTACTGTACCATACCATACCGTACTGTACTATAATGAACCATGGAGAACTATCATCCAAACAAGGCCTAAGAGTCTCTATGCAAGTTATTATTGAATTTTAAAAAACTATGCTTAACTTTTAATGCCTTGAACCTGTCTTCAAAAGTTTTCACAAATTATTCAAGAATAACATTTTTTGGTATTTGATAAAAGATTTTCACTTTTCATATTAATAATTTAAAAATCTTTCTACTATTTATTACTAGTAGAACTTTTCGAAACTACAATCTAAAAAAGAGTTTGAAAATAGAACTTCTTGAGAAAGCAAAATCTGCCCTTGTTCTCTCCAACATTGAGCCCGCAGGTTGAATTGAAAAAATACAAAATAACACGAACGGACGCGTGCGCATATGTATACATTTTTATATTTACCTGTTTTGACGGTGAAACTTTTAGGTGGCATATGAGGGGAGGTATAGAAATCCTTTTTCTTCTTTCTTTTCCTCACCATAAAAAAGAGTACCACAACAGCAATTAGTAACGCTCCGGCGAATACTCCGCCGATAACTGCATTGGTTGTTTGACTATTATTTCCGGTTTCGCTTGCGGCGGGTCTTGTGGTGTTTGTTGATGGAGTTGCGCCAGACGGTGATCCAGAAGAGCCAGATTGTCCTGGCGCCGATGAATTTGAAGGAGTGTTGCCGGAACTTGATGAAATTGGAGGCGGAGGGGCTAGAAATTCTGCCGATACAGGTGGAGAATTTACTGCTACAGAATTAGGCGGTGGAGGAACGAATTCAACAGGCGTCGTCGGAGTTGTTGACGATGGGCGTGCATCAGCTGGAGGAGAAGGAGATGATTCGCCGGGCTCAGACGGCGACGGTTTCTTCAGAGTGGCATTAGGAGACGGATCAGATGTGGAAGTTGGCGGTGACGGTGAATTTTGTTGTGGAGATGATGGAGGCGGTGAGGCTGGAGGAGGCTCTGAATTCTGTGACGGAGGTGGTGAACTCGGAGGATTAGGCGCAGCCTCCGTAGGCGGTGGCGGTGATGATTTTGGAGGTGAAGGAGGCGGAGAACTAGGGGGAGGTGAAGATGCTTCCGGTGTTTTCGGCGGCGGTGACGAAGATGATGAATTATTTTTGTCAGGCGGAGGCGACAATGATGATGAAATAAAACTCTGAGAAACTCCATTTTGATGAGCAACCGGCAGCGCACTTGAGTTGGCCGGTGGCGGGCTTAAAGTAGGAGCCGGTGGCGTCGAATCATCGAAAGGAGGTGGCGATAACTGTAATGAACTCGGCGCCTCCGCCGAGTCCGACATTGCCTTTCTTGATCTAATTTGGCCGGTAGTTTTTTTCCCCGCCAAAATAAGTCAATATCAATACAAAAAGCTCCCTCAGGTAAACTAATCTTTAACTTCCCCCAAGGATTTCATTCGAATATTGAATCAACCAAAATTGAACACGGGGAGAAAATTT
This sequence comes from Euphorbia schlechtendalii, assembly GCA_949673415.1. Classification (NCBI taxonomy): domain Eukaryota; kingdom Viridiplantae; phylum Streptophyta; class Magnoliopsida; order Malpighiales; family Euphorbiaceae; genus Euphorbia; species Euphorbia schlechtendalii. Next base: position 17,195 of record CATIWQ010554096.1, on the reverse strand, counting down.
CACATTAGATAACACCGGCCACCGCCAACAGCACCACCACCGGAGCTGTGAAAGTTAATGTCCAATAAATTTATCGAAATTAGAATGGGAAAAAACTATATTTAGTAAAAAATGAATACAATGTCACTTCCCTCTCGTTTCCATCCCAACGAATTCTATTTATCTTTTATTTAAAACATTTACTATTTTAAATCCAATATAAGTTTGCAAAAGTATTATAAAGTAAAAATGGTGATATATGATAATTGAAAACGTTACAATAAATAGTTTACTGTTAAATAATTAAGTTGAAAGGTTATAAATAATAGGATTTATGATTTACTTTGACAATATTTAAACATAATTTTTTCTTCAACAATCTCTCTTGGTTGGATCCAAAGCCAGATGAATTTTTGATTACCTGTCAAAAAATGTACAAAATTACTATAACAGAATCAAATTATATATTATAATTAAGTTAACAAATAAAAGTAAAGTAAGTTATATTACAAAAATATACCAATACAACCAAGTACAAATCATATTACTCAACCGAAGCTACCCTCGAAGTAGTATTATTAGACAAATTTTCATTTGAGTCTTAGAACTATGTAAATCAACTAAGAAAACATGTGACAAAAATTAATATAAATCTAAAAAAATGCATCAAATATTTTAAATTTAGGCAAAATTACAAAAGTTTATTTATATGATTTTGTAACCAACAATTTGATTCATCTTTTTTTCTATTTGATTTATGGAGCTTTACTACACCTATATCTAATCTAGATTGTACATGTGATTTGGTGGGTGAGTCTTTCAATGAAAATTTTCTACGTTCACATGATTCAAAATCGATACCTTGCTCTAATAGGATGACATGCAAGTTGTGCTCCAATATTTGTTTAAACGTGGTTACTAAACTTTTAAAATTATAATTAAAAAAATTAAAGCCAAACGTCCACTAAATATAATTGCACAATTAAAAGAATATATTTTTGAACTTGTGAAAACCAAAATGAATTCTAACTATTACAAATAAAATATGTATCTATTCATAATTGCATTGAATTATATTTAATTTTCTTATTGTAAATAAATAAAAAAATGATATATGAAAGTTGAAGGTATGGATGTAATTCTAAAAGAAGAGAAGTTGAGATTGAAAAGGATTTATGAACTCAATCTAACCTAATTTATTGATTTCCCAAATAATAATCACATGGACCTTAACCTCCCAATTACATAAATAATTTTGTATTTTTATACAAATTTTGAAAACTTTGAGCATATGCTGTACAAGGCAATTGGTTGTAACTTGTCACACAAATTGCATGCCTTCAAAGGCTGCAACTAACTTCCAATAAAACTTGCTCTCAAAGTAAACTTGAATAATACAAAATTCCCAAAATACGGTCCTTTTGTCTTATACTTCCCCGCTAAGATTTCCTTTTTATCTACACACTTCCAGGGTCAATTGTGTAATTATAGGCTTCGTATTCAACGAAGGCAATGAGACCCGCCTCTTCTTTAAGCATTCCCCCTTTTGGATTCGAATAAGAAACTGCGGCACGAAATTCATTAATTTATTTGTCAGTTTTCAACCGCCCTTCACATGCCTATATATATATATTCACAAACATGGCTGTAACCCTGTTTCTTCCTTTTCTTCTTGTAGATAATACTCATACAAATACTCTATGTATATTACATACTGATTCTTTTTCCCTCTAATTGTTTGTTTGATTCTACAACAGAATCATGTTTAACAATGCCTACAATCATAATTTGCCTTTTCATGTAAGTGCTTTTGAGCCTTTCCCCCTCTTTCTTTCCTCTGGTTTTGGTTTTTTGATAATTTGATGCGTTTTCAGTTGCTCTTTTTATGTGTGATATAGTTTCAGTATGATGCGATTGTTCTGCTTAACTCTGTTTCTTTTGGATTTGTTTTGATCTGATTTGTTTGCTCTGTTTTTAACAATGTCTACCATCATAATTCGCTTTTTTCATGGAAGTGCCTCTTTCTTTACTCTGTTTTTATCCTTTTGGACACTTTGATCGGTTTCTATTTCGTTTGGTTCTGGAAATTAATCTTATTTGATTTGATATCATTATCTTTATCCAATAAGATTTCTGTGTTTTTTCGACACTTTCTATGCGTGAATCTGTTATTTCTCAGTTTTTAACTCTGTTTCTTTGATTTGATGTGTTTGCTCTGTTCGTCATGTGAATTTTCTTTTTCATGAGATTTAATCTTTTTTAACTCGGTAGAACTTCTTTGATTTGATCTGATTTGTGAGATTTCTCTGCTTCTAACTCTCTTATTGTTCTTTATTTTTGTTGACAGGGGGAGGGGACAGACAGTGTGGAAGACAGGGAATCCATCGTGATTCATTACGACAATGATGAGAATTTGGATGGTGATTTCGACAGCACCGAGGCTAATTCTAAATTGCAGAATGATAGTGGATTTGAGGAGGATTTTAAACGCATTGGAATGATTAAGATTGACGAAGGAAACAATGAATACGAGATAATCAGAAAGAATTTTCTTCGAGCAATGGGAATACATGCAAAAAACTCGAATATTGTGTCTGTTCACCAGAACTCTGTTGCGGATCCGCTGATGAAGGCTCGGAGGGAGGCCTTCAAATTTTCCGCGCAAGCCACTGCTGAAAAGTGCGGCGGAGATCCAAATATTTGTCTTGCTTGGTATATTGGTTCGACAGAAGAGATTTGCCGAATTTTTTCTTATGGATTTAGTTGTAGCAGCGAAACTCGGAAAGGTGAAGCACATGGAATCGGCATTCATCTTTTTCCGGTGAAATATCCCTTGGATAATAGGTATGTAAATTCAATACTGTTTGATTGCTGAGAAAGTTCAGGAGAATTCAAGAAATTAGTTCTGTGTCTGCTTGGGGGATTAGGCATGATTTGACTGATTTTGATATGTTCTTTTGTAGTTTTAGCAGTATCAATTCATCGATTCGCAATGACAATGGCGTATCCCATATGATATTGTGTCGGGTGATTATGGGGAAGACCGAACTAATTCCTGTTGGTTCCAATCAAATTCAACCGAGCTCAAGGGAGTATGATTCTGGTGTTGACAGTCTCACAGCGCCAAGAAGATTAACAGTTTGGAGTGCTTTCATGAATTCTCACATTTTCCCTACTTTTGTTATAAGCTATAAGCCACCTTCCTCCAATGGTAAGCAGAGTCGGCCAATAAATATTCTATTTATGTTGAACTTTCTAGATATATAATATGTGCTTCCAATCTGATATTATTTTTTTTTCAGGAAGTAGTCAAGTTGGGACTCTAAGACCTAATTCACCATGGATGAGTTTTCCTGAGTTGATGAAAATGTTGTCCCACCGTCTGGAACCTTCTACCATGGCATTGATTTTGAAATTCTACGATGAATTTAGGGTAAGTATATTATAATACCAACTGTTTAACTTGTTCTCTTTTTTCAAAGTCTTTTAATAAGGAATAGCACAGTTTCAAGTTGTGGCCATGACCTAGGAGGGACCACTGAGTTAATGCTCATAAATACTTTATTTTCAACTTAAGTTTCATATCTTGCATTTACTCTTTAATGGGAATTAGTTACAACCAGAATTCTTCTGATATTTCTAGCTAAAATTGGGCTAACTAACTCGAAATAGATATTTGTTCAACATTGTAAAATTGCACAGTAGGAATAAATATTGTTCTCTGTGTTTATAGTTAAATAAAAAGAATATGTGATATACAGTTCATAGGATTCTAGCTACAATTGTAATGTGTAACAGGAGTTTGGTAGGATGAATTGAAGTTATATAATTGTAAGTATTGGTTCATAGTTAAGAAATTAGAAGATCTTGTATATGATTAATGTTTTCTGGTATCAGCCATTAAATTGATAATCTTTGCAAATGTGATACAAATTTGCAGAATAACAAGATTTCAAGACAAAAAATGGTGCAAAGACTAAGGCAGGTATCCGGGGACAGACTGTTGACCGAGATAATAAAATCTTGCAGACAAAAGGTTAGACTTTCTTGATTTGTGTCTCTAATCTTATGCTGATATTTAAGTTTAAAGCTGCTATGCATATATAAGAATGGATTATGAATATCCACAAGTTTTAATCAATTTCTCATATTTTATGTCAAAGTCTTGTTGAGAGCGCCTAAATTGCAAAAAAGAAAAGGGAAATGTGGCAAGTTTAGGATTAAATCTGCTCATAAAGTATATTTTGGGCTCTTTACAGGAGTGTTTCAATTAATAGAGGACTTTCTAATTTTTATTCATAATGTTAGTAGGTTCAGGATTGGTATTTTATTAAAATTTGACAGACGAAAAAGTATGTTTAGGCCTAGAGAACTTTTGCAAGAAGTACGCAACCTAATTGATTGAAAAAGAAGCTGACTTTTTTGTTAAATTAAAGCATAAGAAAAGAACAAATGCTACTACTTTCAATATGTGAACTCGAGAACCCGTATTAATTGAAAAAAGATATAATAGAATATACAAAGCAAAAACCTAACTAGAAAAAGAGGAAGCAAAGGAATATCATAAGAAAGCTATGATTTAAGGACCTGGTCCCATTAGGTGGAAAATATCTCTCTACACAAAATGAGCCGTGTATACTATTAACCAGTTCCGCTTCTGCATTAAAAAAGTGTACACGTGGCTCATTATGCGTGGAGGGTATAAAAACCCAATTGATTAATTAACAAGTGTCAAGACTTTATATGAGAGTTTGAAGTGGGGAACCTTATTCTCTTCTCCACTTTCCAACTAAGTTGAGGCATGATGCTTAATTTTGTGATGGTTACTATGGTTCCAAAACTTGACGAATTCTTGATCTATTCACTGCAGGTTTTGAGCAGACAATCAAGCGTTGCGACCAGAAATCGCCATCCTCGTTCCCTGAAGCAGCAGTAATTCAACAAATCTTGAGTCCATTCTTATAGAAAAATTAGAATACTAGAGAGATTTAATAGAAGCAGTTAGGTCTCAACAATTTCCGTTGCCCGAATTGGGTTTTCATTCACAGTTACAAACGTTCAAAATACAGAAAATGAGAAACACTCTTGAATTTGTTTACTTGGATTTATGTACTGTTAATTTCTTTCCAACTTACTTCCCCTTGTTCACCAACAGGCGTAGTTGTTTTTCGAGCTGCATAAATTTACAATAATTTGTCATATTGCTGATAAATAACTGCAACCAGCATCAATTGACAATATGATACATGTCACTGGATATGTTTTTGTCTGCTCCAAGTATTAAAAATTACAGTGAAAAACATACCTCAGAATTTTTCATCTTCTGCTCCTGCAAATCGTCAACAAGTTGGCTGACTCTGGCAGGGAGGATAAAGCCCAGTGAACTACGAGAAAAAGAATAACAAATAAGCATGTTAAGTAAGGAATTTAGCTATTTGCTTACCTTAATTTGAGGCTAATAACTTGAGATCGTAGTTCTCTTTCCCTAACAGTAGCGGAGAGCATCTACAAAACGTGCAAAAGTTCAGCCATATCACAAAGAATACATTGCAATATTAATGTCGCCAAATTCATGCAAGAAAACATTTATTTCCCATAATGATTCAATTTAATAATGTGTCCATCAGCTCTCTAACAAAATAGAACTTGAATCGCTTCTAATGTTCAGTCATTTTTAGTAATATTTGGATATTTTAGTAATTGTGGACAACTTAATTTCCACAATTTTATTATTTGCTTGATGGCCAATTCTCACACTTGGTGTATAAAGAAATCAAACCTGAAAGCTCTCAAATTTGCTAGTAGTCCGAACAAACTCAGTAAAATTCTTTGTTCCTGCCAACAAGTATGTTAAATTCCAAAGCATGACAAGCAGATATAGACAATGAACAAAAAGGAAATTCAGAACGCACCCTTTGTAGAGAGTTCTGCTGCAATATACGCTGCAATGAGGATAAAACTGAAGTGGATATACTTGTCACTGGATTTACCTAAAAGAGCCCTCAGGGCTATCCTGGAAACATTAACAAACATATTTTGCACTATCATGGCCATAAAGTACTGTATTCCGCATACAAACTATAACATATATCAAAATACCTTCAGACTCTTGCACTGTCCGTTGCATTGAGAATTTTGATCACCTAATATAATGTTGAGTGAACGCATTAAAATAAAGCTGAAATTATGATTCAAAGAACCCCACTTCAAAATTTGGGCTTGAGTGGGATTTGAAGTACCAAATCAGAACAAATCGAAGTAACTTACAGTGCATAAACACCAAATAAAGCATAAACACAAGTTTTTCGATAAAGGAAGAGCGAAAAGAAAGTACCAAATCGTTGTTTAGCCTTTCCAAGTCCAAAATTTTGATAGCAACAATTTCGTTAAACGGAATGCAGAGAGCTCTGTACACTGTGGCACTAACAACTTCACCCACTTCCTCGTGCAATTCATAATCTGTTGAAGTGAGCGGATACTTTTTGTTCGACGAATGCTCCATTTCTTCTTCGCCTAGCTACAACGAATCTCATCAATTCCGCTTTCTCTTATAACAATCTACAATCAAAACAACAATCGAAAGATTACTCCAACTCACTGAAAACCTAGATTTCAAACAGAATCGAGAATTTTGAAAAGAAAAGACCGATTTCTGAATTTAAATTGAAATGTAAAACACGAACACAAAAAAAGAGTTTCAATTAGGGGTGGAGGCGGCATTAAGACGAGAGGAAATAACATATAAGTAGAGAGAAGGGATGAAATGACGCGAATATGTGATGATTTCAAAGAGCTGAGCTTCGTATACTCCGCCATTGATGCTGTGAAAGATTCGTTGAGCTTTCGCGCCCCAACTCTGTGTATATGTGGCGTAAGATTATGTTTCGCCCCCTATACTTATTTAAACTTTTAATTTTGAACCCTAAGTTTTGATTTGTATAAATTGATCTTCAAATTGTGATTTTATAGACAAAATAATCACATTGGATATTTTGGAAAATACGCTTGGATTTAATTTCTTTATGCATAATTCATGAAGCCTGTGATGATTTGTTTATTGAATGCTTGATTTTAAATATAAAGAAAAAAGTATTTTTTTTCTTATTATTTCATTGAAAGTTGGAGGTTAAAATTATCAAAACATATAAAGATATTCTTTGTCTTAAATGTTTTATTGTATTTGTCGATTTGGATATCATAAAAAGAAGAAATAAATTATTTAATAATTATGTTGACTGTTTTTTACATGTCCATAATATAACAGCAACATGAATATTTACATCTTGAAGAATCTCATGATGCACTTATTTTCAACTCACCTGAAGCATAGTGTCAATCACTGTTGTTGAAACCGGACCGGATCATCCGGTTTAACCGGTTTAACCGAGAACCGGTAATCAATCCGGTCCGGTTGAATAAAATTAGTGGATTTATATAAAATCGTTATAGACCGATTTAAACAGGGAAAAATTAATGAACCAATGAACCGGTCAAACCCCAGTTTTTTATATCATGAAAATTATTTTATTTTATAATTAATATTTAAAAAAATTTAAGGTAGAAAATCAATTATTTTAAATTATTACTTGTTTTTACAGAATAAATTATATTAGTATTTAAAATTTTTAATTATTTTCCTAAAATCATTAATTGTATTAAGATATTTGATGAATTACATAGTTAAAATATTATTTAAAATTAGTAAGAGATAAAAAAAAATATGTTATTAATTCCTTTTTATATTTACTTTTAATGTGTTATAATTTTAGTGAGTTATTTAATTATTTATAATTTATACTAGATTATTAAATAATGCATAATTTTATATATATTTATTTAAATATTTACATTAAAAAAATATAAATAACGGTTGAATTACGATTGAACCCGGTCAAACCTATAAAACCGTGAATCATTTACTTCACCGGTTCGACATCTAGTTCGGTTTCAATAGCATTGGTAACAATCACTACAGGATGCCTAGTTAATCACCATAAGTTTTTCCTCATTGAATTTTATTCTTAACTTTGTAAATAGAAATTGACTAAAATTGGTTGATTTAGCCGATAAAACTAAATAACTTACGCAATCGAATTTCATCCAAAATTACTTGAATGTTTCCATAATGTTTGAGACGATGTCGTAATGTATCACAAGTCTATCAATTAGATTAATGGGTGTTTCACCATATTTTATTTTTTCTTCTTTTCCTTTGTTGGGCACAAGTTTTTCCCCATAAGTTCATCCACTCTTTCTACAACTAATTAAAATAATTTTTATCTTGAGATTTAATGTTTCTCGATCATGTTTAAATAAATTAGATTTTTTATCTTTATGTCTCTTAGTATTCTGTCTTCGTAACTTTCTTATGTTATTCCATTTGAACATCATAATGAATATAGAGATGGATTCTGGTTAAGAACCAAGTGAGTTAGCATGCATACTTAAAAATAAAGAAACTAAAATTTATGAAGATTTTATAAAAATCAAAAAAGATATTATATATTTACTTATTTTTTTTAAAAAAATCCAAATTCGTTATCATGAAATTGATTTTGTTTGTTAACCAGAGGTGAACAAAGAAATGTATAATATCTTGTTTCCAAATTTGTTTGTTATTGATACAAGAGAAAAAAATTAACCTACATTGCAATACCTTGAAATGTAGTGTAGAATTTTTAATATTTTTTTATTTCCTTAAAACTACTTATGTACTTGTGAACGGTAAAATCCAATCAGCAAATCAGCTTCCGATCAAATGAATACCCTTTGCCTAAGTGTTATACAAATAAAAACTAAATCATCAATACATAAACAACATTACAAGCATCACGACAAATATACCAAATGAAATAACAACAATAAGATGATGAATCGGAATACGATGTTATCACGAATTATGACATTCCACGGACAAATTGGATAGGTCTTCGAAAATAAGAAAACAACAAAACATATAACACGCAGTAGAATCCAACACAAATTTTGGTTCAATGGAAGATAGCACTTTTCAAATTTTATACATTCGTTAAAACTTGTGAACTAATTCAAAATTTACTTTACTGTGAGATCTAATAACTTTGTTGGAGGATACTTTATATTTAATATGAATTTAGTTATTTTATTGAGATAATTCTGTAACATAGTTTAATGCATAAACAACATTACAAGCAGTCTCACTTAAATTTTTGCACCATTTTTTTAGATATAAATTTATTGTTAATCGAATTTAAGTTTCATCGGCACTATTGCTACTCTCTCCGTCTTTTAAATATTATCATTTTAAAGAAATTTTGATATCTCTTTTTTATTGTCATTTTGTATTTCCAACGTGCTTATTCTCTGAGTTTTCCATTTTTTCCCCTATTAATTTGTTCAACTTTCAAGATAATCATATTTTGATATCCGATAACAATATGAGAAAATTATAGGAATCAACAATTAAACATATTACTGAAATCTTAAAAATAAAGTTGAACATTTATGAAATATTAAGTTAGTAAATCACCTTATTCGATTTATTATTTGTTTAAAAATTATAAATTAGTTAAAATGATAATATTTAGTAGATAGGGGAATGCTGGAGGAGCACTGAATAAGCAATAAAAGTGACGAAACTTAACATATTGACAATGACAACAGAGCCCGCAAATAATTAAGAAATGGATTGCTTATTGCTTTTATGCCAACCTTATCTCAAAAGTCAAAACATAGATAATTAATGAACGAACTTCTGTCTAAGCTTCTAAGATTTGTTAACATTGACCATTGACCAGTCTTGCTCAACAATGTCACAAGGATTTTTCTACTCTTTTATAATCAATAAAATATTTAAAATTTTTTTTGATATTATTCATAAATTGTAATTTCAACTTTTTACATCACACAATATATTTACATATTCGGATACAATTACTAAACAATTTTATCAATTGTTTTAAAGAAAAAAAGTTATCAGTAATGATAAATATTATATCAATAATGATAACAACAACCGTAACCGAAAACAACTAAACCCGACAATTTTATAAATGAAATTGAACTCTCAAATTAACAAATGTTACATTAAAAATATTACAATATATAATAAAAACAAGAATAATAAAAAAAAAAACAGCACACTAACGTAGTAGGTGGCTGGAAACTAAAGAAATGGGTGCAGTAGTCAATATAAATGTGACATTATTTTAGAAGCTTCTTTCTTGGTTGAGGATCATACACAGTTTTGAAAGTCTTCTCTTCATTTTTGGCTGAATGATAGAAGAGAATACTTATCTTTTACAGAGAAATCAGATACTTCATATAGATTTTGATAGAACTCTTTGAACATTATTAATATATGTGACAAATTTTTATTTAAAAAATGTTTTCTACGTCAAATCGATATGGATTTTTGTATGTTTTTTTATGAATAGGCTACACATAGAAAGTGTGTTAAAATAGTCATTCAAATTATACTGGAGTTCGTATAATTTCCCTCTAGGAGAAGGGCATGGTGAACTTGGAAATTGGAATTAACAATCTCCATTATTTTCTGTACATGAAATAAGAAAAATTCATGTTGGTCCAATTGGTATAAAACAATTTATGCATCCCATATAAAATAGTTGACTTTTTTTAAAAGAAATACATTGTCAATTTGCTTTCGGGACATAGTTGACTTCCTTTACAAATTTTTGAAATGATGTAATTGAAAATCTACCTTTCTTCCCTGCAGGAAGATTTTATTTAATTATTTTGATTGTTGTGGATAAAAGTTGGAGAAAAAGCAAATATATAGTAATTATATTGCCATTCAATTGTCAGGGGTATAGAATATATCCTTTTTGTTTTTGTGCGTACGAATTCTGCGAATCAATTAGTTTAAGTTGTGAATTTTTCGATGTTTAGAAAAAAAAATATTCTCGTTATGTTTATCATTTATGTGATAGAATTTTATTAATGAAGTTATTTTGTCCTTTCATAATTGGAAATGTATATAGAACTAATCTATTGTATTCTTTAATAGGAAAGTCAGACTATACATATATTTCATATACAATTGAAAACGAATTGTGAATTTGGATTCGCAACTTGTACTAGGTCTTCATTAAGAAAACCATATATCGATGTCAAAAGTAAGACATTTTGATAAATAATAATAAATTAAATTAAGTTAAATCCAATTTGCAAGTCAGTGTTTTCTTTGTTCATAATATTTATGTTGTGCTAATAATTCGTAATGTAAGTGTAAATACATAAATTTGGAAAAATACAACACTACAAAATTGGTATTTATGTAACAACTACTGATAAAATATGTAATGATTTTAAATTAAAATAAAATGCATATCTTTCCTTAAATATATCTTATCCAATTGAAGAACAAGAATTTTGTTTATTTGATAAACAGTAATAAATACATAATGCAATATTTGATTTCATAACTTTAGTTCGTGTTATAGATATTTTATCTAGCGAACTTAAATTAAAATATGTTGAGTTCAATCATAAAAAAATTCAATTCCTTTGCGAATGTAGATGAGCTGAGATTATTATATTAATTTATGAAATTACTAAATTATCTACTGTAAATTATTAAATACATTAAGAACCTCCTAAACTTATCTCTAAATTTCATTATTTGCAATGAACTTTCAAAAGTTTAAATAACATTCTGAGCTTGCAAAATGTGCACCAACAATCCCCTTATACTTGTTTTCAAATATTATTTTCTCTTAATTTCACGTATCAGTTTCTGATTGGTTTGATTTTTTAAAAATATTATATTCCCTCATTATTCTATCTCCAACCATATTATGACATATGACATTTAGAGGGTAAATTGATGCACTTTTTACAAGTACATATGGGAAAATGAAGTTTAAAAATATATTCAGGGAATTTATTTGAAACTTTTAAAAATTCAGGAGAAAATAAAGTTTAAGGAAAAATTCAAGAGTTATAAATGTATTAAGTTTTTTAATACGGAAATTCTATATTGATATCAGCTTGATTGCACCCCTTTTACACTTTATAATCTTCACCCTTCATTTATGGGTAGTTAGATTTTCACTATAAGATGAAAAGAAAGTGGAGGGTGGAGATTTATGATGTCAATGAGTATTAAATAATTGATGTCAATATATAATTACTATAATACTCAAAGTAAAACAATACCACATATCAATATTAAATTAATATCAAATTACCAACTTGATACAGCTCAATTGGTACACTTCTCAAAGCGGAGGTGGGAGATTTTGAGATTGATACATCCTTTTCAAAAAATTCATATTTATCCAAAGAAAAATCAATATCAAAATTGTAATTAGATGAATTTTATCACATCAAATAAAACATTTATTACATTTTTAAAATGACTAATATATCCTTCAACTTTATTATGAAATTATCTTTTTTTAATTATTACTTTAATACTTCATTTTACTTAATCTCTTTCCCAATTAATACAAAAGTAAATTTGAAAAAAAATATTAAATTTTACATTAATATTTGAAATGATAAAAAAAATAGAATGTTAAATAAAATAACAATCTTCAACACCAAAACAAATACATTTTACTATTAATTGAAAGGAACGTTCAAAAGCCATATAAAAAACAATAATTTCGTAGAAGAAATTCAAATTGAGAGGTTAATTGCATAAGCCATGACGTCATTTCACTGCATTGTATGTTAATATAAATGCCAAACAATAAACAATAATTTTAAATGCCAAACAATAATTTATCCCAATATGAACACCAATCTTTAAAAGTAAAATTGACATTGTCTAATTTTAGATAAATTATTATAATTTATCCAAGCTTTGTATAAATATGTTAGTAGTTCTATAAGTGTTGTTGATATTATTTTTTATCTTTTAGATTTATCAGCATAATTACATGATTTATGTTATAAAATTATCGTTCTTTTCATTTTATACATGTAACTTATTTTTATGACAGGTTTTAGCATGAGATTGTTTTAAATGAACAGTATATTTCATAACACGTTTTTTCTTACTTATATGGTAAGTTTTTCAAACTTTCTTTCTAGTGATACTATGTTATTTTAAATTTGGTAGAAGATTTGTTTAGTTTTATCTAATATACATTTCAATATTATGAAATCCTACCATATATTTCTTCTTGCTAGATGAATTACACACAAACTTATTTAATTGCCTTTAAATATATATTTTTAGTAATAAGTATTCATTGATTTTTTATGAGAAAATATATTATAAACTAAGCGAGAGTGTTGGACAATACTTGGATATATTTGAAACCGTAACGAACACTTTGAGATTGAAACTGTTGGACCCAGTAAGGGTGTAAAATAGGTCAGAGGGGGGGGTGAATGACTCTTTTTCAAGTTCTCACTTAACTTCAGAAAAATGTTTCTGAAGTTGCTTCTAAGTAAGTATTAGTTACTCAGAATCCCCTTTTTAATTTTATGTGTTTCAGATGCGGAATAGAATAAACACACAAGTAAATAAGCTGAGAAAAGAAATGCAAACAACGATTTTTATCCTGGTTCAGCCTCTGCTTAATCCAGTCCTTGGAAACTCCAGTCCAAGATTTAATTCACTATTAACTCTTCTTCTGGTGAAGAGTAAACCTTTTACAATGCCTTGACTGAAGTACCCTTTAACAGTCTTTGCTGAGCTATACCAATACAGAAGTTCCTTCCTTCTATATCTGAGGCTCTAAGCTTCGTCTCTATTAAGTACCCTTCTTACTAGAATTTTGCTCCCTTACACTATCTTACCCTCAGCTTAGTGTAAGTTACAACAGTTTAATAAAAATGATCTTAGTGAACTTCTGAACACTGTTTCAGTCAGTTCAATTTACAAACAGATGGGATTTGAGCGTTTGCTATGAACAGGTTGTAAGCAGATTGAGATTTGTTTTTGCAGTAGTACTTGTATTAGGATTCGGCAACCTTTTTAAATGCAGGAAACCTTCTTTTTATAGAGGGAGAGAAAGTTTCTGTTGATATTTAGGACCGTTGCTGGAAATACTACCGTTGTCTCTTAGTCTTGTTTCCGTTAATAATCCGTTAGAGAGCTCGTCTAGGTCTGATTTGCACCATGCTGCATTTGGTTGATTTTACGGGTCCACTTTGTACTTGCAGATATGTTTCAGCATAGCAGGTAAGATTTGTTCCTGAATTTGCAGCAAGTTTTATTTTGTAGCAGACGTAAGCCTAAGGTGCGCGGTGGCATTAAATGCTAAGTCAGTCGTTTTGACTTTTTGGCGTCGAAAGAATTGCAATCCTCAGAGGAGCTTTTCAACGGTCTGAGTATTGAGTGATTTTCTATTATTTATATTACTCTTCTTCTGATAAAGATGACCTCTGAGACTTCATAGTTCCTCTGATGAATCTATGTGTTTCTAAGGCAACTTTCTTCTGAGACTTCCTTCTGAACTCAGAACTTACAAAACTATTTAACCTTCAGAATTCAACAATCTCCCTCATTTTGTTGGTTCTGAGTGAAGTCAAGCACAGGATGTACTCCCTCATAATCCTATGCTTATAGTCTGATTTATGAATCACATGGAAGTCAGCACAAAGAAGAGTTGTACTTTTAAACAGTAGTAAAAACTTTTCATTAATAAGATTTGTGTACAAAGTTTTTTATATAATATGAATTCAAAATTACAATGATTTTTCTTTAAGTGTTGGAAATTCATCAGTCTCCTCTAGGTGATCTACCTCCATGGCACTGCTTGAGGGTTGGCTGGAATTCATCCGTCTTTCCCGTATCTCCTTGAAGCTATGCTTGTCCTTCTCCCTCCACTCAGCACCAACAAGCTGAGCAACTATCTTCTGCTTATCAAGCGCAAAGTTCTGAACTACATCTTATATAGCCTTGGCATTTGCTTGAAGAGGAGGGACAATCTGCTGAATTAGTCTTGCAGCTTTGCTGGGAACTGAGGGAAAAATGCTTTCAAGGATAACTTGGAGAGCCTTCTGATTCCATATCCACTGAGTATTAAGCTCATTTACTAGATGCTGCAGGAATGGAACAATCTCACTGTCATGAGAGCAGAAGGAGTGAAGAGATAGTCCACCAAGCTGATTACTTAGCCCATCAATGCTCTTTTGAAGGGCCTCTGAAGTGCTTGTATTCCTCGCCACCACTATGTCTCTGGCTTCAATTGTGGTCTTGGTAAGGGCAGCAGCGTACTTCTGAATATGCTCCTCTATATCATCCATAGCTTCATTTTTCTGAGCAAAGGTAGTCGCAGTAATCTGCTTGTGAGCATCTTTAACAACTTTGAAGATCTCAGACTTCAACTCCCTCTTTGAATCCGCAATAGCTTTAAGAGTGGCAGCCTTGGAGTTATTTATCATCTCAGCAAGATTATTTTAGATCTGCTCTTGCTGCCACGGACAGAAGGTGTTCTGAGTCCTGAGCGCCTATACTTCACTCCTCAGACCCATGGAGTATTCAGTTGATGTGCGCTCAATGGCAATCCCCAGAGTAGAGATGACGTCTCCTATCTGCTTCAGAATTACCTCATTCACCCCATCCACTTCTTTGTGGATTAATATCAGCCCCTTCTCACCATCATCCATTGTCACGTTCAACTGCTGAAGAGCCTTAAGAATATTGACGTAGTTGCTGAGCCTTGTCTCCATGAGAGGTTTTAAGTGATTGATCAGCTCAGAACGTATTTGACTTGGCAAAGGAATCTTGTCAGCCCTTTCCATGGTAATTTGTACTTGTTCTGAGATGAGAGCCACACTTTTGGCAAGTTGACGGTTAAAAGGAGCAAGCTGCAAATCCACTACGGAGTTGTTTAGGCGAAGGGCCATGGTCAACAGATCATCTAGAGTCTTTCCCATATGATGAAGAGAGTTGACAGGAACAGACGTGCTAGGATTTCCTCATTGAGTAATGTCACCAATCATCCATCCTCTACTGTTGAGAGACTCATCACCTAAAATCCTTTGCTCTGCAGGTCTGGAGATCAGAGAGATGGGGCTATTGGGATCCTCCAGAATCTTTGGTATAGAAGGAATCTGCTGTTGATGTTGCTGCTGCTGCTGCTGAGTATCAGGCTTCTTCAATATCTGAACTTCATCATCTGACTCATCCTCTAGCATAACATCCTCCCTTATTTCTTCTGGCCTTATATTGTGTTTCTCAAAGACAGAGCGGGCCATAGCAACGAACTCCTCAGCAGGATCTGATGTTGATGGTTGAGTACTCCACTCAGCCACTACAGTCCTCTATGCTTCTTCCTTCTGAAGAGCTGACAGGAATGGATTTTCCTCTAGCACTATCTCTTTCAGTAGAGATGGCTTATCAGACTCTTCCTCCGTATCTCCATTCTTCTCCCTCTCAGCTTCATCCTTCTTCTCCTCAGACTTATCATCTTCAACTTTCTTGACCTCTTCCTCCCTTGCCTCGATCTCTTTTGATATCTTTTGAGCAATTGAAACTGCTATTTCAAGAGGATCGATATCAGCTATTGGGTATCCTCCTGGAGTAGACAGAAATTGTTGTGGTGTTTCAAGAGATGCCGTGAAGAGATGAGATGGATCAAACACTGACTTTTGTTGATCCAGAGGAGGAGATTGTGACTTCTTCTCCAGTAGAAAGTTGGTAGGATTTGTCACTTTTGGAGGAGCTGAACTTAATGCTGCTGGAAGAGCCCCTATGGGCAAATCAAAGTCAACTCAGGTTCCTTCCAAAACCTTACCATCTACTTCTTTTGAGTCATCCTCCTCCATTTCAGAGGTGCTCTTGTCCTTCATTTTACTTGTAAACTCCTCTGGAGCAAGAGTTTTCTTTCCTTCTGTTGAAGCCCTCTTCTCTGCTTCTGATACAGCAATCCTTATATTTCCAGCTGTCCCCCTTTTTGGCACATTAGCATAGACCTCCACCAAGCTTTGGTTTACTGCCCTTATCATGTCATCCTTTTCAGGATCATCTTCTGCAATGATAGTTTCGCCATAAGTTTTGGCCTTCTTCTTTCTATGCCTCTCCTCCTTTTTCTTCTCTTTCTCCTCAACACCCTTTTTAAGCTCTTCCTCCTCATCTTTTTCTTCTTCAACTTTCTCAGCCTCATCTTCACTGGGAATTACCATGTCAGGATCAAAGTCTCCCCTCTTTCTTTTGGTAAGAATGCTGATGGGTTGACTGTCATCTTCATCTTCTGAACTGCTCTCCTCTGAAGGCCTTTCCACAAACTGAATCTTGTTCATGGTATATGTAA
>CATIWQ010554093.1:0-15200 GCA_949673415.1 Euphorbia schlechtendalii | reverse complement strand
GTGTGATTGTTATTTTCCTTAGCGTGTTTAACCCTAGTTACTGTTGGAAATATAACACTCAAAAGAACAACTTTGATTAAACACAAAGAAAATATTATAAGAACACTCACTCAAATACAACACTACAACTCACTCTTATTTTTATTCTTTTCTTTCTTAAGAAGTTCTTACTTCTACTTGATGAAAAACAACTAAACAACTCACCTATTTATATGTGAATGATACAACTCCCAATTAACACATTTACTAACCACAACATCCATCTAACCACAACTCCCAACTAAAACAATTAATAGCTAACTTATTTAGTTGCATTTAATGACCTCCAAATTGGTTGTATTTAATAGCCTCCAAATTAGTTTGGATTTTTTCTTAATTAGATCAAGTTTATAATCCAACACCCTCCTTAAACTTGATATGTTATTCCAAGTAAACTTCTCAATCTCGTGAAGTTTTCGACCATCAATGGCTTGGTGAATATATCCGCAATCTGATCTTGTGTCTTCTTGTATTCAATTTGTACTTCTTTTCTTGTAACACATTCTCGTATAAAATGATAGCGGATATCGATGTGTTTGCTTCGATCATGAAATATAGGATTCTTCGCTAAGGCAATGGCTGACTTGTTGTCGACATAGACCTTAGTCGGTTCTTCTTGTATTAAACCAATCTCCTTCAATAAATTTATGAGCCAAATTGCATGACAAACACACGAGGTTGCTACAACGTATTCTGCTTCACAAGTAGACAATGTGACGATTGGCTGCTTCTTTGACGTCCATGTGAAAGCAGTATCACCATGAAGAACACAAATCCACTAGTGCTTCTTCGATTATCTTTATCTCCACTCCAATCACTATCACTATAACCAACAAGCTTGTAATCATTAGATACTGAATACAGCAAGCCAAAGTCAATTGTACCTTTCACATATCGTAGAATTCTCTTGGCAGCTTTGAATTGGGTGGTAGTGGGTGATTCCATGTAGCGTCTTACTAATCCGACAGCATGAAGAATGTCTGGCCTTGTACAGGTGAGATAGCGTAGACTTCCTACTAGACTTTTGAACAATGTTGGATCCACACTTTCACCTTCTTCATGCTTAGATAGTTTGATCCCGTACTCCATCGGTGTGTTGATCGGCTTACAATTGTCCATCTTGAACTTTTTGAGGATTTCCCGTGCGTAGCTCTCTTGTGAGATGAAGATTCCATCATTTTCTTACTTGACTTTGATTCCGAGATAATACGCCATATGTCCCATGTCTGTCATTTCAAATTCCCTTATCATCACTTCCATGAATTTCTTAAACATGCTTGGATTACTTCCAGTGAAGATCAAATCATCCACATAGAGGCATACTATCAAAACGTCTCCATCTTTAACCTTTATGTATAAAGCATGTTCATAGGGACATTTGTTGAAACCATTATCTTGGAAGTACTTGTCAATTCTGCTATTCCATGCCCTTTGTGCTTGTTTCAATCCATAAAGAGCCTTCTTTAACTTTAACACCTTGTCATCATAGCCTTTGACTTCATAACTTAGGGGTTGCTGTATGTAGACCTATTCTTCAAGTACTCCATTTAGGAAAGCAGATTTTACATCCATTTGATGAATCTTCAATTTGTTTTTAGCGGCCAAAGAAATGATGAGCTTAATAGTTTCCAATAGAGCAAATGGAGCGAATACCTCATCGTAGTCAATTCCAACCTTTTAACTGTATCCTTTTGCAACGAGCCTCGCCTTGCATCTTTTGATCTCTCCTTTGGCATTTCTCTTTATGTTGTACACCCATTTAACACCTATCGCCTTGTGTCCTTTAAGAAGTGAAGTGAGTTCCCATGTGCCATTCTTCTCAATTACTTTGATTTCTTCATCCATCGCATCTCTCCACCTTTTCTCTTGAGTAGCTTCTTGGAATGTCATTGGTTCACAATCAACAAACAGACAAAATAGTGTTAAATTGTCTAGTTGTTCAGTTACTTCATAGAGATCTTTAAGGCTTCTTGAACGAGGAAAATCTCTTTCTTCAATCCCATATGAAGATGAGGAAGATGATGGAGATGATCCATTTCCATTACCAGGAGAGTTTGGTGGAGTTGTGATATCTTGTTGAAGTTCTCTTGGCTACCTAGTTGGTGTCTGCTCATCTTCTCCCGATTCGAAAAAACTGAATTCACCTTTACGAGAGTCGAAGTTCCATTCTCAATCTTCATCGAATATTACATCTCTACTTATCACAACCTTCTTTTCATCTGGATTGTATAGCTTGTATCCTTTTGAGCTTGAGTCATAGCCGATGAAGATGAAACTTTTACTTTTGTTATTCATTTTGGTTCGATTCTCATCTGGTATGTGAACATGGGCTATGCTCCCGAAAACTCGTAGGTGGGAAATTCCAGGCTTCCTTCCACTCCATGCTTCTTGTGGAGTCTTTCCCCACACACTTCTTGTAGGAGAACGATTTCATAAGTACACCACACATGCCACTGCTTCTGCCCAAAACTCCTTGGGTAGCTTCTTGCTCTTGAGCATACTTCGTGCCATGTTAAGGATTATCCTGTTCTTCCTTTCTGCCACACCATTTTGTTGGGGGGGTATGGGAACTGTCAAGGGATGATGGATTCTATTTACTTCATAGAACTAGTTGAATTCTTTGGATGTGAATTCTCCTCCTCGATTAGATCTCAAGGATTTGATCTTGAGACCAATTTCATTTTCCACGACTGCTTTGAACTTCTTGAATGCTTCGAATACTTCTGATTTTTGCTTCAAGAAATAAACCCATGTTTTTCTTGAATAATCATCAATGAAGAGAATGAAGTAACTGTTATTAGCAAGAGAACTTGGCTTGATTGGACCGTAGATGTCGGTATGGATGAGCTCTAACTGCTTCTTGGCTCTAGAGGTTGACTCCTTTGGAAAGCTTTTTCTGAATTGCTTCCCTTGTAGACATCCTTCGTGCAATTAATCAGGATGATTGATACATGGTAGACCTCTTACCATTTCTTTCTTGGATAACAGCTCCAGTCCTCCAAAGTTAAGATGACCAAATCGAAGATGCCATAGCCATGATGAGTCTTTATAACAAGCCTTTAGACACCTCGCAACTTCATTTTGAATGTTCAAAGGAAACATTCTATTCTTTGACATTCGAACTTTGGCGATAAGATCTCCATTTCCATCTCTTATAAAAAGACTATAATCTTTCATATGAAAATCATAGCCTTTTTCTAAGAGTTGGCCCAGACTAAGGATGTTGCACTTCATATTAGGCACATAATAGACATTTGAAATTAATTGGTGGCTACCATCTTTAGCACGAAAGAGGATGTTACCTTTCCCCTTCACGGATATTTTGGTATCATCTCCGAATGAGACATCACCACTTATTGCTTCATTGAGTTCCACAAACAAGCTTCTTCTTCCACACATGTGATTGCTTGCATCGGTGTCGAGATACCACGTTTCTCTTGGTGTTCATTGCTATTGTTGTATACTAGCAGTAATGTTTCTTTCTCCTTGGTCTTCTCCCCACAAAATTAGCCTTCTCCTCGACCTTATTGCTTGGAGCTCTACATTTTGAAGCATAGTGTCCAAACTTTTGGCAATTATAGCATTGGACTTGACATTTGTCATACCTTGCATTTTGATTACCTCTCCCTCAACCACGAGTGGAGCTTTCTTCGTTCTCATAGTTATTATTGGAATTGTTGTTATTATTCCAACCTCATCCACGACCATGGCTACTGCCTCATCCACGGCCTTGGCCTCTACCTCTACCTCGGCTTCGTCCATGTTGACTTCTACCATTATCATGGCTTTCATTCGTATCTTTGAGTTGTAGCTTGAGGAGTTGTTCAGCGATCCCTTGTTTCTTTTTGTGTTTTTCTTCGTAGGCTTGTAGTGATCCTTGGAGTTCCTCGATCATCATCTCCTCCAAGTTTTTGGTTTCTTCAATCATCACCACAATATGCTCAAATTTGGGATCTAATGATCGGAGTATCTTCTCTATGACCCTCACATCTTCTAACTTCTCACCGTTTCTCTTTAATTGATTAGAGACGGCTGCTAGTCTTGAAAAATAATCTGAAATGGACTTGAATGCTTTCATGTGTAAGGATTCAAACTCACCTCTTAGAGTTTGGAGAAGCACCTTTTTCACTTTCTCAACTCCTTTCTATGACGTTTGCAACTTCTCCCATGCTTGCTTGGCGGATATTGCATTTGAGATCTTCTCAAAACCGTCATCATCTAAGGCTTGATAGATTAGGAAGAGAGCTTTCTTGTCTCTCTTTCTAGAATCCTTCAAACTTATTGCTTGATCGGGTGTAAGAGTGGCTTCATTTTCTGGCTCGTTGAAGCCTTTCTCTACGATATCCCAAACGTCATGTGCACCGAGAAGAGCTTTCAATTTGATACTCCAGTTGTCATAGTTGTTGTTGTTGAGTGTTGGAACTTGGAACGATGCCACTCCATTTGCCATATTGCTCAAATAGCTTCTCTAGGCGTACACGAGCTGTTGCGACACTTTCTTGAGTCTAATGCAGCATTGTGTGATTTGCAAGAGCCTTCTAACGGATTTCTGCAAGAGATTGTTTTCCCTTGCAGCTTGCAAATTTTCTGATGGATTTTTGCAAGAGATTGATTTCCCTTGCAATTTGCAGATTTTCTGACAGATTCTGCAAGAGATTGTTTTTCCCTTGCAACTTCAGATTTTCTGATGGATTTAGCAAGGAAACAGCAACGGAATTATATTCCCTTGCAAGCTGCAGATTTCTTTGAACTTGGTTTTTTTTTGCACCCGGAAATGAATTTTTTACGGAAGTGAAATTGAACTTTGAACCTAGCTCTAGTACCACTTTGTTGGAAATATAACACTCAAAAGAACAACTTTGATTAAACACAAAGAAAATACTATAAGAACACTCACTCAAATACAACACTACAACTCACTCTTATTTTTATTCTTTTCTCTCTTAAGAAGTTCTTACTTCTACTTGATGAAAAACAACCAAACAACTCACCAATTTATAGGTGAATGATACAACTCCCAATTAATACATTTACTAACCACAACATCCATCTAACCACAACTCCCAACTAAAACAATTAATAGTTAACTTATTTAGTTACATTTAATGACCTTCAAATTGGTTGTAATTAATAGCCTCCAAATTAGTTTAGATTTTTTCTTAATTAGATCAAGTTTATAATCCAACAGTTACATAACCAATTTCAATGCGTGTAAGACAGTCAATTGTAGTTATTGACGTATTTGTTTAATTATAAGCAATTATCTCATTTTGCTTGGTATTTGCGAACTCTGAGGGTTTTTTCAAGGGTCGAATTGTTGTTAATTTTGCGATTTCTTCAACCTATCGACCATAATTTTTTGTTTCTATAGTTTGCTAATAATCGCCTGGTCATTAAATTAAAAGGATCCTAAGAGGAGAAACAAAGATACAACAATTATTTTTTGCTTGAAGAAATTTCCACATTTGAATTCAAGAGACAGCAGGGCTAATTTGGTAATGGAATCTGAGGGTTTTATGGAGCATGGAGAGAAAGCGTTTATTCCAGGGCAGATGAGTCAATTGGCTCAAATGTTTCAAGAATAGAATCATGGTAAAGCTGAGCTAAAGACAGCTCATGATGTTGCTGCTAGAGTGGTTCCTATCATGAATCTTGCTGTCGATAGGCCATCTGTTCAAACTGAATGCAAGAGTTATTATGCTTATTCAGCAATTCAGGTTTGAATCAGAAACTCTTAAATCATGTTTGGATAGTGGATACAGTTGCTAGCTCTCATATTTCTAGTTCTATGTAAATTTTGTCAATATTAAAGTTCTCAATGATTGGAATGTCATGTTGCCTAACAAAATGAGGTTAAATGCTACACATATACGAGATGTTCACATTAGTAAAGAGCTTATTCTCTATGATGATTTGTTTGTACCAACCATTAAATATAATCTAATTTCTATCACTAAGCTAACTAGCTCTCTAGGATGTGAATTGCTCTTTACTGCTGAATCTTGTGCTATACAGGAGGGTATGAACAAGAAGAGGATTGGTTTAGCTTAAGTGGCAGATGGCTCATATCATCTCAATTCAGTGGATTGTTTTGTAACTACAATAAACTCCGATTTAGCTTTTGTAACTAGTTGCAGCAAAGAAGATGTATGGCACTATAGATTAGGATATTTATCCAATACTACTACGCAAATTTTAAGTAAGAATTTTCATGGTATTGTTGTTTCAACAAACCTGGTTTGTGATATATGCTATAAAGCAAAGTTAAAGAAGTTACCTTTCTCTTTGTCTAAACCTTCACATGATTCTTGATATTTGGGGTCCAACTGCAGTTTTTTCTAGATGGCTATAGATATTTTGTTTCTAAAGTTGATGATTTTTCAAGGTTTACTTGGGATGTTATGATAAGGAGTAAGATTGAAGATTCTGATATAGTTAAAAATTTCTGTAAAATGGTTCGAATTCAGTTTCATTAAAATGTTAAAGTTGTTAGAATAGATAATGGACTAGAATTTTTTGAATAAGATTAGGGCCAGGAAGAAAGAAGCGAGGGTGACGTACCTCCCTCAGTGAGCCACCGCTTACGGAACACCACCAAAAAGACTAAACAGGATGGCCACACTATGGGGGGACATTACCCTTCCTCACTCCTCAAAACCCCCCTATATTTATTATAAAATTAAAATAAAGAAATAAGAGTAATAACAAAAAGTCTGAGTGAAGTGAAACAAGCTTTGCCCACTTTTATCATGAACATATCTATCTAAACAAAAGCTAGGAACATAATTCTAAGTCATGGAAGCACGAGAAATCCTCTCGTGGGCAGCAAGAGCATCCGTGACACTGTTCCTTTCTCGGTAGACATGCGATATCACCACTTGAAGGCTGATTAGATCTCTCAAACAAGCAACTCAATCCACCCATATGCACCATGGGACTTCCATTTTTCTTATCTAGAAAAGATGGACCACGTAATTGGAATCAAACCTAAGCCAAAGATTAGTCCAACCATTCATTTTAGCAATGTAGATAACATGCATCACGTCTTTTAATTCTGCCAAAAAAGAGAAGGTATAGTCTATATGTAAAGAAAAACATTGTGAAACCATACCTTCAACGATTCTGAAAATGCCACTACAACCTGACGGTCTCGGGAGCCTTCCGAAGAAGCATCAATGTTCACCTTAATCTAAGTAGGCGGATGGGCAATCCATTACACCAGAATAATATTTGGAGCTTTGGAAAAGTGCGACTACAATTTTAGATTTGACAGAATATTTTCGCTCAATAATCGAGTTCCAAACGTGCCCCATCATCTTTCTATCCATCTTCCTTAAAATAGCCAAAAGTTGTTTAAGAGAGACATGAATATTTAGACTTGCATTATAAAAAATACAGTTGCATCTTAATCCCTAAGTTACCCAAATAGCATTCACAATAGCTGAATTCCATAATATTTATAACTGCGAGCTAAAGCGACGCGTCATAGCCCACTCCATACCAAACGAAGATCAGTAGAGACATCAAAAGTACATCCAAACAGCCCCATGACACTCCTCAAAAGTTGTTGAGTAAATGGACAATCGACAAGTAAGTGCTTTCGATCATCGAAGATATTTTTACAAAGAATGCACAAAGAGACAATCGGAATACCTTTACGTTGAAGTACATCATGAGTCATAATGTAGCCAATGATAGTTTTCCAACAAATAATAGCATGAAAGGGAGCTATCGTCGGGGGCCACAATTTCTTCAAAACATTATAAACCGTATGCTCTCCTTGTAACCAACAATAATAGGATTTAACCGTTAGTTTACCATCCGCGCTTGGATTCCAAAAACAGTAGTCCCATACCTCCTCTATCACCTTGATATAAATAATTTCATCAATGATATTTTGTGGCACATCCATTGCCCAAACAGTCCAGCACTGTTCATCACGTTTTTCCCGAACCGTTACTGTTAATTTCAGCCTTTCTCAATGACTAAAATCAAGCTTGCTTCCCAATGTCGGAGTGATCCATTCATTGTTCCAAAAATTTGGATTTGAATAGGGACAAAGAAACCATACAATATGTGATCGGATGGAATTTAAAATACCCTTGACGGAGCACCAAATGCTAGAATTAACTAGCCATTCATGTGGCACACTATTTTTAATGAAACGTGACCGCAAAAGACGCAAGCATTCACCCTCATTATTGATCAATCCCCATGCGGAATTTGGCTGACATAGCAATATTAATATCTCCAATCTTCTTCAGCCCAAGACCTCCTGCCAACAAAGGTTTGATGCAAACGGACCAAGGTGTCGTCACCAATTTTTTCTTCTCCACTACTCCCTACCAAATAAAGTTACACATCACTCTCTCTAATTCATGGAGAAGAGAAGTAAGACATTTATACACAACAAAGGAGTTTAAAAGGGAGCCTTGAATCACCATTTTGACCAATAGAACATGTCTCACCATCGAAAGTGAACTACCAATCCATCCTACAAAGTTATGTGAATTCTTGTCCAACAAAGGCCTGAGGTAGGCCACCTTAGGAGCCCAAAGAAGAGTTGAACTCCTAAATATTTAAGAGGTAGAGATCCTACTTTAATGCTGGTGATGTATTCCAAACGAGTGCCCCTCCTAGCCACAACCGAAGTGCCAAAAAAGATACACGATTTCTGCCAATTTACCCGCTGCCCCGAGTTCCTTTTGTAAATCTCAAAAGCATGTTGATTACTCAAAAATTTTCAATTGTTGCCTTGAAAAAAAGTAGAACATCATCCGCATAAAGTATGTGCAAAGGGAATAATGAATGCGGAGTGTGAGGCAATCGAGTTAAATTTCTGGAATCCGCAAGCAAAGTTAACAATCTACTTAAAATGTCTTCTCCCAAACAAAAAGCAAAGGCGAAAGTGGATCACCTTGGCCCACTCCCCGTGAACAACCAAAATATCCTCTACTACCCATGGGAGACATAATTGAAATCCTAGCCGATTGTAAATATTTCAAACCCAAGAGATAAATTTTTGGAGAAACCAAACGAGGAAAGGATTGGCATAAAAAATCCCAATGTAACGTGCCAAAGATCTTCCTAATATCAATCTTCATTGCCAAATTTCCGTTAACATATCTTATGAAGCATATTAACTTCTTTCGAAGAAATAACAATTGAATCATGGATATTTCTTCCCTTTAAAAACTTGCACTGATTTGAAGAAACCATAAGCGTTGCAATATTTCCAAGCCGATCAGCTACAAATTTGGTGATAACTTTGAAAACAAAGTTAGGCATGGCAATCAACCTAACTTCTTCAATATGACATGCTCCCTCAGATTTTAGAATTAAAACCATAATGATCGAATTTAGCCCTGGAACCATCATCCCAGTCTCAAAAAATTGATGTACCACACCGCAAACATCCCCCCAACCATCGACCAAAATTTTTGGAAAAAAATTCCGGTAGAGCCATCCGTTATGGGTGCACTACCACCGTCCATCAAACTCATCGTGTCTCGAATTTCTTCAAAAGAAGGCTTTAACGTTAAAATTAAATTTTCCACTTCCGAAACTCTCCTCGGGATAATCGAAGCAATCAATTGGTGATTCACGTGAATCTCATCGTTGCAATTAGAAAAGTCAATATAATAAGAGACCATATGATCTGCAATTACTTCACAATTTGAAACTAAAGCATCATCAATTATCAACGAATGAATTTCAGTTTTAGAACACTTAACCTTGGTAATTCGGTCAAAGAATGATGTATTACCATCACCCTCTTTTAGCTATCGGATGCCATTCCTTTCCTTCTTGAAAATTTCTTTCTGTAGAAGATGGTTGTCCAAGCGAGAATGAGCTTCAAATTCCTCCTCTAACAAGAACTCCGATGTACCCTCCCTAGCCAATTGATTTTAGGCAGCAAGCAAACGATCATGAGTTGCCTTTATATTTGTATCAAGCTTGCCAAATACCTCCTTATTTCCATACCCTTATCACCTTCTTTAAGGTTTTCAACTTTAACATCAGAAGCTGAGTTGGAGGTAATGAAGGAAAATTCGAATTCCAATGCTCTAAAATAACACGTTCTAACAATGGATGAGTCATACACATTGATTGAAAACAGAAGCGAGCTATCCTCCTTGGCTTGAATTTGGCTGTGTATAGCAAAGGATGATGATCTGAAAAGTGCCTTGCTAAAATAGAGTTTTGATAAACAACATTCGACTCCACAAAATTAGCATTCACTAAAACTCTATCAAGACGACAATCCACTCTATCAGAGCTGAACTTGCCGTTAAACTAAGTATAAAACATACATGCTTCAGCAACATCAACTAAGTCAGTATCATCCATGCAACTTTTAAAATCCTGAAAAGATCGACAACTAAGTGGGTTCCCTCTCTTCTCATGGGCACCAAGAATTGTGTTGAAATTTCCCTTCCAAGCCCACATACTACCTGAAACAACAAACTCACGCATAGTGGAATAATGGTGCAATCTTTCCCTTATCGATACGCTTCTATAAACAAAACCGAGACTAAGATGGATATCGCAAATATCGAAACAAATAGCCACGGCTTGAGAAGTAGCAAACAACACCGAGGTGACAAAATCACAAGACTTTGATTTCCAAACCCAAAGCAAAGGCTGGACCAACCTTTGGTTAGAGAGAGACTCCACCTATGTCATTGCGCTACTCAAGTCTAGATCCGTGATGGTTCCTTGGTGTGTTCGACATCTTTGGGGAAAATGCATTAATTGCCTAAGAGATATGAATCTTGTGGTGACACACACTTATCAAGAGGGTAACGGTGTAGCGGATGCTTTACCTACATTTGGCTGAATGGCTACTAGTTTTTGATATTGGGATCAAATCCCACAATTTTGTTCTAGCTTTTTAGCACATGATTTGAGTGGTCGAAGCATGTTTCATTTCATGTAAATTAATGTTTTAGCTTAGATTTGTTTTCCTTTTTCCTTTCTTTTCTTTTTTTGAACTGGCATGTATTTTCTTTTTCTATTTAATATATTTTGGAAGTCGGGTGATGGGATGGTTTGGGAGTGCCAAACTAGTTGGGATGTCCAGTCCTTCTATCCCCACTCCTCATTTTCATTTAAAAAAACACAAAGCAAAGGCTTAGGTTTATCATTGATGGTAACTAGATCAAAACCAATACCAAACATGAAGTACTTCAATTTTACCTAAAATCTGCAAAATCAAGAAATATTGTTAAGTTCATTTACCCAAAAATATCCTTTCCGTATCCTACCCCCAACTCTAACCTACCCTTGAAAGACCTCTTAATAGCATGAGCCCTTTTCACCTATCCATGGTGGAAACTAGACCGATTAACAAGCCTATGGCTTAGTATGGCTTGACCTTGTTGGATGAGTGAAATCCTACTTGAATTGCAACCTTAAACACTATCTTACAAGGTCTTCTAGTCTGATGGTATTTGATTGATTTAAGAATTTCAAGTTTTTACAAGTTAAATGCTTTTTCATAATTAGCAAAGAATCTCTGATATGAAGGTCTCCTCTTCCTTTTCTTGACATTCTATTTCCTTTGTTAGCTCTTGATTTGCTAGTTTACACTTAGTTATCCTGATTGAATGAATTAACTTTTATAATTGCTTAGTCTTTGCATGAATTTCTTGAGGGCAAGCAATGTTTAAGTATGGGGATGTTTGATAGGTAGAAATTATATCATTAGAATCTTGAATTAATTAGGTTAAAACTAAGTTTATTTGAGCAGATTTTATGAAGGTCTTCCTGGTTTTTCAGGTTTTCTGTCTACGGAAGGAGACCTTCTGTGCTGAGCTGGAAAGTTACCAAAAGAGCTGTGTTTGTTGATGACAGCAACAACTATAGTGAAGGGGAGCTGATTGATGACATCACCAAATTAAGTGGGAGGAATTAGTTGGGAAGAAATGAGACTTTTTCACTTTAGCGAACTTAGTTTCTTGTTATAATTAGCAAATGGACAAGTGGGGATTAGTTTAATATTTTGTAAGGGCTAATATCTAGATATTTTGTAGCTTTGTGTGGCTGAGATTGATTGGCCCTTAGGAATTGGTGAAGCCATATCTCTTCCCAAAAAGCTAAAGTGGTGGGAAAGAAAAGGGGTGTCCCTTAAGAAAATAATTATCATCACTTTTGATCATTATCAATCTACTATTCAACTTTCAGTTTCTCTCTACATTCTACCATTTTTATATTTCTTTAAGCTTTCTTCATTTATGTTATTGGTTGAGTTATTAATGGAGATGGGTGAGTAGTCCACCAATAAGTGAAGTTTGCCCTATAAAAGGCAGTCTAAGGAGATCCTCCCCTTGCTGTAAAGTATCTTTTCCTTTCTTGGTTTGAATATTTGTGTGAATGAATGCTTTATTGCTTAAATGAAACTTGATCACTTTCATGCTTAGTGTTAAGTAGTAAGGACCAAAAGGTGATATGCTCAACACCATGAAGGAGAGGATGAAATCCACCCTCCACCACGAAGGCCTGCCTTAAGAACTTATTTGGAGCCTAATACAGAAGGCCACTCTTCATGTATTGTAATCCCACAAGAAGGAGATAGCGTATTTGAAGTTAAAGGCTATATGGTTCACATGCTACAAGCATCTATTCAATTTGGAGGACTTCCACTAGAAGACCCAAATGCTCACATTCAAGACTTTGTGGACATGTGTAACACTTTCAGAACCAATAGGAATGTTTCAGATGATGCTATAAGGCTTAAGCTTTTTCTCTTCTCTTTAAGGGATAAGGCTAAACAATGGTTGAAGACCTTGCAGCCAGGCTCAATCACAACCTGGAATGACATGGCAAAGGCTTTCATAACTAAATATTTCCCACCAAAGCAAGCCTTGAAGCTAAGAAATGAGATCACCAGATTTATGGAGCTACCTGGAGAATCAATGTCAGAAGCTGGGGAGAGATATAAGGAGATGCTAAGGAAAGTGCCAAACCATGACATTCCTGTTTGGATTCGAGTCTAAAATTTTTACAATGGACTTTCCAACATCAACAAAAGCAAGATTGAATATGTGGCAAATGGAGACCTCGAAGATTACCCTCCCGAGGAGATCTTTGAGATGATTGAAAAGATAGTCAACACAGTATCCAAGTGGCATTTTGCCCATAAAAAAGACCTCGAAAGGTTGAATTAATGGCTATCACGAAGCTCTCAGTAAAGTTTGACAAGCTCTTGACCTTGTTAACAAAGAAGAATGTATCAGCTATTACAAGCCCTCAACCAAGTTGTGAAATTTGTGGAAACAACCACCGAACTGAAGATTGTGACATGGTACTCACCCAAGAGCAATGTGATTACTTGCAAGGAAACTAAAGAGGTGGAAACCCCTTTTCCAACACATACAATCCTGGGTGGAGAAACAATCCTAATTTTTCTTGGAAGCCTCCACAGCAACAAAACCAGTCTTCATTTCAACCACCTCAACAACCACCTTTTCAATAGACTAGTCATTTCCAACAACCTCAGCAAGGTCATCATCAGTTTCAACAACATAACCAACACCACAACAACCATGCAGGAAGCTCTTCCCAACAACCCCAAAGGTTAGAAATGGATGAGATGAGGGAGATGATGACTCAGTATATGAAGCAAAATCAAGCTCATATGAAAAATTTGGAGACCCAAATCCACCAACTTATGCAAGCTATAACGCCAAAAGGGAAGTGAGCTTTCCTAGCAATCCGGAGACCAACCCCAAGGAGGAATGCAAAGCCATATCTCTAAGGAATGGTAAGATTGTGAATTCCACTAACTTAATGACTATTGATGTTGGTGGAAATGCAGAGAATGTTAGAGAGGAGGTTGATTTCACAAAGCAGGACAAGACCTTGCAATCACAAGAAAAGGAGAAGACCTCGACTAAGGTAGACAAACAGGAGACTTCGGAGAGGAAAGACAAGACCTTGGAATCAAAACCCAAGGAGGTATCAAAGTATTAGCCAAAGATTCCTTTTCCACAAAGAGAAAAGCAACATGACATGGCCAAGCACTTTGACAAATTCCTGGATATCTTCGAGAAGCTGCATTAACATACTTTTTACAGAAGCCCTCGCTCAGATGCCCATGTATGTCAAATTCTTAAAGGTGCTCTTATCTAACAAAACCAAGCTGGAGAACGTGGCTATGGTTTAACTCAATAGTGATTGCTCTTTAATTCTGCAAAATACAAGGCCTCTGCCTACCAAACTCAAAGACCCAGGGAGTTTTTCTATCCCTTATTCTATTGGAAATATTGATATTGAAAATGCTTTGTGTGACTTAGGAGCAAGTATTAATCTGATGCTATATTACCTTTACAAGAAATTAGATTTAGGAGAACCCTAACCTACTAGGGTTTCAATTCAACTCGTGGATAGAACCATTAGATACCCTAGGGGAATGGTAGAGGATGTCCTAGTGAAAGTAGGCAAGTTTATTCTTCCAGTAGACTTTATTATGATGGACATGGATGAAGATATGCATGTTCCTATCATTTTAGGAAGACCTTTTTTGGCTACTGGAAGGGCTCTGATAGATGTAACAAATGGTAAATTAATTCTGAAAATTCATGATGAGGAAGTTGTATTTAAAATGAATGAAGCTTTAAAGTTACCACCTTCCTTTGATGATCAATGCTATTTCATGGATACCACTAATGCCTTTGCAAATCCTTATTTTTTATAGGAACTTAATTTGCAAGACCTTGATAATGAAGATGAAATCTTGGAGAAGCAAAAGGAATGAAAGATAGGCTACCAAGCTACTGTTGGCGCAAGGATTAATATTGAACCGCTTGAAGACCTTCCTGACTCTAAAAATCCAGATCCTAAAGACCTTCAAGCCCTTGATCTTAAGCCTTTACCCGATCACCTTGAATATGCCTTCCTAAAACCACCACAAGACCTTCTTGTTATCATTTCTTCAAAACTTTCACCCAAACAGAAATAAGACCTTCTTGACATTTTGAAAGCCAATAAAGAAGCCCTTTCTTGGAAAAATCCTGACATTAAAGGAATTAACCCTTCTATTTGTGTACATAAAATTTTGATGGAAGAGGATCACAAGCCCTCTGTCCAACCCCAAAGAAGGCTAAATCCCAACATGAAGGAAGTTGTCAAGAAAGAGGTAATCAAGTTGCTTGATGCTG